>QEPC01001090.1:1398887-1461286 GCA_003113815.1 Sphenodon punctatus | reverse complement strand
GGAGTAGACGACACGTTCCAGAAGCTTTGAGGCAAAGGGAAGGAGGGATACTGGCCAGTAACTAGAGGGGTCAGATGGGTCCAGGGTGGGCTTTTTGAGAATGGGGGAGACAGTGGCATGCTTGAAGGCAGAGGGGAAGGAGCCTGTGGAAAGGGAGAGATTGATGACATGTAGAAGCAGAGGGGCAATAGTGGGAGCAATAGAGGTCAGGAGGCGGGAGGGGATTGGGTCGAGGGGGTAGGTGGAGGGGTTGGATGAAGAGAGCAGAGCGGAGATTTCCTCGAGGGAGGCAGGAGGGAAGGATGTGAGGGGGAAGGGGTGGTACGGGAACAGGAGGAGGTGGATGGGAGGCAATGTCACCTTGAGGCTAGACTACTGTAATGCGCTCTACATGGGGCTGCCCTTGGTGACTGTTCAGAAGCTGCAGTTGCTGCAGAATTTAGCTGCTTGTCTCCTCATGGGGATGGGCCGCAGGGAGCACATAACACCGGTGCTCCATGCACTGCACTGGCTGCCGATTATCTTCCGGACCCGATTCAAAGTGCTGGTCTTGACCTATAAAGCCACACAGTGTAGGCCCTGCTTAACTGAAAGCATGCCTCATCCCCCCCGAATCCCAGGACTCATGTGGTCATCTGGGGGCGCCCTCCTGGAGGTCCCCCATTATCGATGGGTCCGGACAGACGAGGGCATTCTTGGTGGCTCCACCATTGCTGTGGAATGCCCTCCCCATGGAGGTCCATCGCAGCCCAGATCTTCTGGCCTTCCGCCGTAATTGTAAGACCTGGCTCTTCCGTTAGGCTTTAGGGACGGGGGATGGAGGTAGTGATTATTTATTATTCTCTGGTATTTTATATTCTATTTTATTTGTGTATTTTTATGTCTTGTATGTGTGTTCTATTTTATTGGGTTATTTTAGTGTTGTACGCCGCTCCGGGTTGCCAGAGGTGAGAGGAGCAGGATAGAAGTGCAAAAAAATAATAAATAAATAAGTGGCCTGGGCTCCACCTATTTGCGGGATCACCTCACTCCTCGGGTTCTGGATCGACCCCTGCGGTCGGCCGGGGGTGCCCTCCTTGAGGTCCCCCGGATTTCCCAGGTGGCGACGATGTGGAGGGCGTTCTTGGTGACTGCACCACGGCTGTGGAAATCCCTCCTGATGAAGGTCTGCCTGGCCCTGGACCTCCCCTCTTTCTGATGGTATTGTAAGACCTGGCTGTTCTGCCGGGCCTTTGGTGAGGGAAGACGGGTGGGGGGTTGGGAGGGTTATGGGGGGATATTTTTATTCTCTTTGTTTTTAGCTTTACTATTGGTTGTTTAAAATGTTTTTATGGTGGTGTATTTTAAAATGTAAGCCTCCCCAAGCTGCTAAGGCAGGAGGGGGGGCGGCATAAAAATCTAAGTAAATAAATAAAATAAATAATTGCTCTCCTCTGAATTCTCTTAATCCTGGAAGAGTGAAGACTAAAATATTTATCTGCAATAATAGAAAACAAGTAATACTGCCTGGTATTTTAAAAATAGATAAAACTATCCTCCAGTAACATTCCAGATTAACAACAATACTGAGAGTGTAAACCATATAGCCTTTGAAGCAGAGGCTCTCGAACTATGGGTCAGGACCTATGTTGTGTGGGGTGGGTGGGTGGCGGGACGCATCATCTGCAAATGAGGGGGAGATTCTGACTGGTATTTGATATACCTTGTTACTGTCTGGAGTCATGGGGCTAGATTTAAGCCTACATTGCCACCATGTGAGCAAAGGTTTGGGAGCCCCTGCTTTAGGGCAAACGCGTGCACCTGGGACCTTGCATCTTCATGAANGCCTGGTATTTTAAAAATAGATAAAACTATCCTCCAGTAACATTCCAGATTAACAACAATACTGAGAGTGTAAACCATATAGCCTTTGAAGCAGAGTCTCTCAGATTGTAAGCCCTAGGGCAGGGACCGTGTCTGTTCCATTATTTTGTAAAGCACCAGGTACATTGCTGGCACTATATAAATGCTTGATAATAATAATAATATATAATAATATAATTATAAAAATATGAAATAACTTTAAAAGTTGAATTGCCTCGTCATTATTTCATGTTTTGTTTATATGAAAGTGTATTGTGCGAGTAAAGAATAGGCAAATTACTAGCTTTTGACATACAAAAAAAGCAATTGCTACTACTGTGAAGCAGTAATGTTTGAAAAATTAGAATGCTGTAATGTGTGGTGTAATTGTACACAAAAAAACCAGAAGTGGTGCATTACATAAAATCCTATTTAGGAAACTGTTTTTCCCCGCAATGTACCTGCTGTTACTTCAACTGATTATTATTTTGCCTGTTAATATTTCATCTTGGCTGTAATGCCCACATTCACTGCAATTATATTTCTGTTTTCAATCTTTTCCTCTAGAAAGTGGACCTCTTCAGCTTGGGAATAATATTCTTTGAGATGTCCTATCATCCCATGAACACTGCATCAGAGAGGGTCTTTGTTCTCAGTCAGTTGAGACTAGTATGTATAGAAGTTGAAGGGGAAGTTGATGGGAGGGGCAGTGTCTATCAAATACTTTACTGATTAACAGGTGAAAAAAATAATTCATTATGTAGCTAAAGGGGCAAATTACCTATTGCTTATATTAGCATCATACTTATGAAAAACAGTGGCTTTCTCCCAGTAACCAACATTAAACTTGCTGTAAGTCTGTGACCTCTTCCTCCAGGGAACAGAGTACTCTCTATTTTATAGAGCGCTATACAAATACAGCTAGTAAAAGGAATACTGTCGTGGCAACCAGGGCTGGCCTTAGAAACTGCAGGGCCCAAGGCAAAAGTAAAATGTGTCGCCCCCTTCCCCACCCCCATGTGGTCCCGTTCTCCATAACCCCACAACCTTATCCCCTTCCTGCGGGGCTGTGCTCTCCTACCCTGGGAGGGGAGGCAGGGCCCCACAGGAAGCAGCCACCCTGGGAGCTGAGAGTCGCAGGCGTGAGGGACAGCCCTGCAGAAATAGCCCATCCTGGGACCAGAGATGACTAGGACTGGCCTCTCTGCACAGGGCACTCTCTGACAGTGGGGCCATGGCACCTAGTGACTCAGGTCTGCCCTGCTGACAACCTTTAACTATAAGTTCACTAAAGGTTTGTGGGGGGAGGAGGGGTTGTTTTTTAGCAGCAAAAATACGTACATGTAATATTTCTAATATAAGCATATTTTAATACGGTTCAGGGTTGATTCCATATTTTAATTCAAATCTCTTTATCCTTTTAGCCTGATATTGAATTTCCAAATGATTTTGATGAAGCAAAAAATGCAAAGCAGGTAATTTTGCAGACATTTTAATTACCAGGTATTCTTTGTTAAGAAAGCTTAAACATTGTTTTTCCACTTCATTTTAAATTAGTAATCTCTGCCAAGTTGTTGACGAATGACACCTGAACAAAGTAAAAAGAAAAGAAAAAACTTAAATGTAATCATAGTGGAATAACAAGCTGCAGAGTTCGTTGGTGCAGCTTTTTAGCTGTGAAAGGAGTATTTTGACTCTATGTTCTGACAAATTAATGCAGCAGTGTATAGTCATTAATTTAAAACTTCAAACTGCTTTTAGTTTCAGGGTGGGTGTATTACAGAAATTAGATTTTTTTATTTATTTATTTATTTATTGCAAACAGGCTTCTGTAAGTTCTGCCCAACTGTGATGGCTCCATAGGGGTTATTACTCTGGCTAGTGGAGCTTAGCAACAACAACAATATTTTATTGCAGCTTTCTGCCATTTCATAAAACCAAAAGCTCAATAAAAGATAATAAAATTAACAATATACCAAAATTAACTATCAATATGGTTTTAAAAGCGCAACAGCCTTGATATTTGACGTATCATTTATAGCAAGCAGGGCAACCACCTTCTCCTTCTAAGTGAGGAGCGAATTATTCTTTAACAAGGGGGAGAGCTAAGATGAATGCAACACCTCATAGTAAAGGCACAGAAATAAAACATGATATAAGGATTCAACTTCAGAAAGATGGCAGGTACACAACCTGTCAGAATGTTGAATCCCTGTAAATTTACCCAAGGTGACGGCTGAATTGATCAATTAAAACTTAGCAGATTCATAGGCTGGTTTAGAATTTTCCTAAATAGTTCAACTGCATGGTATTCTTAATAGGACTTAAATTGGGAATTTATTTTGGTTTAATTTGCAGAGGCTGGTTATTACCTGGCTGTTGAGCCATGATCCTGCAAAACGACCAACTGCTATGGAGCTGTTAAAAAGTGAACATCTCCCACCACCCCAGATGGAGGAGTCGGAACTTCATGAAGTGCTTCATCATACCTTAGCAAACATTGATGGGAAGTCCTACCGCACAATGATGGTCCAGATATTTTCAAAGCGTAGCTCTCCAGCGATAGATTATACCTATGACAGCGATATTCTGAAGGTTAGTTTTAAATTTGCAAGCAAACAAATCAGGAACCAAAAAGATGTATTACAGACCTGGCCAAAAATCCAAGTTCAACAAAACAAAAGGTCTGGGAAAATACAAATACTATAAAATACACAAAATCTTTAATGAGACCCAAAATATGGTGTGCACTCAACCATATATAAACAGAAACAAACATCCCAATACATAGGAAAAGATAAAAAGTCCAAATAAATTGTTCAGCAGTTAATGTAATCACCAATGCATTCCAAGAAACTTCTTCAGGGCTGCAAAATTCTTTTATCCAGATGAACTCTATGGGAAATAAACAATCATAGGAGAACAACAAACAAAATTACAAAGAGGGTTATATAGTTGAAAGCCTGCAGCTTAAAAAAACTGTTTGAAAAAAATCATTTCCTATGAATGAATATACAATACAAACTCAAGCAAAAAGGCAAATCACAGGATATATTTTATCCAAAAACTCAGTCCTGTAGTTTGAAACTCATTGAGGTAGGAGGAATGACGTCTCAAAGGTATCATTCCTTAAAAAAAGAATAACCAAGATATCAAATAAGTTATAAAAAGATTTTTTTACTCCATTCCTCACGAACCCGAATTACTCGCCAAACCCAGAGGCTAAACACCAAAACTATTGTTCAAACTGGAGGCCAGCAAAAAACATACACCTCTTTCACAAAGCAACGAGATACTGGGCGGTTTCACAAAGACAATCCAACACTGATAAAATGGGTGTTACATTTTATTATACATGTTGCAGGGCACCCATAGAGCACACCTGCAGCCCTGCAACATGTATAATAAAATGTAACACCCATTTTATCAGCATTGGATTGTCTGTGTGAAACTTCCCACTGATGGTAACAAACCCAGCTCTTATTATTAGAGTGCGGGCGTGCTCTAATAGTTAAGGTGTGTTACACCTTTCATTATAAAGTCCCAGCATTCTATTTGGTATAAAATTGGCATAATTAAAGTTAGTATTGTGAAATCTGTGGTGAAGGATCACTGGAGTAAGTAGTTCAGTCTGTCCAAATTTCAGCCAAATCGGTTGGATAACAGCTGAGATATCGCAGATTGAACACTGCACTTTGAAAGCTTGTTTTTTCAAAACTTAGACCGTCTTGATCTCGGCAGAGTACAGTGATTTTGTGTTGGTTGAGAGGAGGTGTAAGCCTCCTCCCAAGAAAATTCAAGGAGGCTGGTGGGGTGTGTCTTTGGTTTACTTTTTCTAAATCCAGTTAGTAGTTTTTAAGTTATGACATCCTGAAAATTCAATGTAAGCCTATGGAGAACATCCTGAGTGTGGAGTGCTTGTGAAAATTCTGTGTGTAATGCAGAGACTGTTTAAAAACAAAGAGTCTTGAATACTGGGCACTACAACTCCCAGCAGGCACTGCTTGCCGAGCCTATCAGTGCTGGGGAAAGAGAGGGAACTGCACCTCCCAGGGGGCAGTGTGAGTGACTGGTCAGCCATGTTTAGAGCTGATCTGGTGTGGAGAGGCAAGACCTGTGGAAGGGAGAGAGCTGAAAGTCATTCTGATCTGATCCCGCACAGCAGGCACCTCAGCTTGAGGGCCAGGGACGTTGAGACGGTTAAACAACAGAGCTAGCTAATCCTGCAGTGATGTTTGGGGTGGCTGATCTTGCTCCCTAAACCCACCCAGAACCACAGAGCGCATGGATTTCAGTGACAGCCCTTCCCCCTCCAAACACGTGGGGTGTCTGGGCTGTGGCTCCAGTGGGGAGCCCCGCTGGAGGAGCATGGCTGAGGCCGGAGCTCTAGTTTGCCTGGAATGGTCCCAGGTGCAGGAAGAGGGCAGAGGCTTATCCCTGAAACAGGGACAGGAGACTACAGGCGGGATGGAATCAATCTTCTTTCAGCACTTCTTCTGACTTTCCCAACCCCAGTAAGGAATAAGGGGTAAGCAAGTTCTCTGGGTTGATACAGTGGTTGTTCCGCAGAAGGGGTCAGGGAGATGGTGGGGTCCTGTGCAGAGCGGCAAGTCTTGGGAGGACTCTTAAGAGCGAGCCGCAGCCCAAGGAGGGAAATCCTATGTGGGAGCAGGGAGGGAGGAGCATACACAAAGGGGGAGAGAGTGACATTAAGAGGAGAGAGTAGGGGCAGAGCCTCTGTAAATACTAATAGCTTCTACAGTGGAAGCCATGCACAGGGGGAGCACTTTAGAGGGAGCAGCTTTATTGGGGATACAAAATATGGAATCCAATGTAGGGGGAGGTCTTCAGGGTGGGCAGCGTTGTGTAAGAAAGGGAGCCCTGTCCAAGGGGGAGTAAAGTGGGGGAGTCTTGTAGAGACCGAGAGCTGCAGAATAATGACCATAATTGTGCTAGGGGAGAACCCTGGGCAGAGGAGAACTGAGTGAGGGAACTTTGTACAGGGGGGAGAGCTGCAGGATGGGCAGCATTATGCCAGATGGAGAGTCCTATACATGGGCACAGCAGAGTCAGGGAGCCCTGTACAAGGAGTGAACTAGCTAGTGGGTCCTGTTCAGGGGGTGGTCTTAGAAAGCAGAATGGCCAGTGTTGCACAAGAAAAAGAGCTCTGACAGTGGGGAGTAGAGTGGAAGACACCTGTACAAGCCATGAGGTAGAGAGAGCATAGAGAGCAGTTTTTGGAAGTTTATGATGCTTAAACTGAACCAAAGTTGTATCTTAGTAAAACAGGGAGCTACCAGTAAAAATCCAGCTTCACCTTGCTTTCTATTTGAAGGAAGTAACAACCTTCTAAACTGAAGGAAGCAGCTTTTCCACCTTAGCCTCCCCTAAGCCCTGCTCCCATAGTGGTTATGCTACACAGCATTCTACTGCGACACCAGAACAAATTTTCTCCATTGCATTGTATTTAACAAAAAACTTGGATATTCCATAATCCATAATCAAAAAACCTCTGGTTTACAAGAAGAGTTAAGGCTCTTGCAAATTCAGTAATGCACTAAAAATCATGGAAATTGCAAGTACCACGTTAGCTGTAAAGACGTACAGTCTCACGTTTTGTGCTCACTTACAACTTAGGCTCCATGCACCCACACTTTGCCTTCGTCTTTCAGCCCCAATCCTTTTCCTCTTTGCAGGTTGGAGGCAACACTGAAGCTGGGGACAGGAAGGCATGAGCTAGCCCCTCACCCCCTCCTTTCCCTTTATCCTTTCATTTCAGTTGGGGAGAATGGAACAGCTGACTTAATGGCTCACAACCGTCCCTCTTACTCACTAGTCTCCACTGCCCTCCCAGAGCACAGTGAAGCTGGGTAGAGTTGTATGCAAAAGTTTGTTTAAAACTAAGTTGGGTATGCATTGAAATTAATAAAATGGAATGGTCATTAGAAGGAATGGAGGCAACAACAGTGCCAATTTCTAAATAAATACTATTGTCATTCCAACATCCAGTTAAGTGATTGTGAAATTATACAACACAGNAAAAAGTTAAAAAAAAAAAAAAAAAAAAGAGGGAGGAGGAGGACAAGGGGGGTTTGAGAAGGGTGTCAAAGGTGGAAAAGAGGCGGCGAGGGTCCTGGGAGCAGGACTCAATGTGGGAGGGCGTTGTACTGCTGTCTAGCGAGCGAGATAGCAGAGTTGAGCGATGAGAGGCAGAATTTGAAGTGGAGGAAGTCGGTGTAGAAGTGGGATTTACGCCAGAGGCGTTCCGCAGCCCGGGTGTAGGAGCGGAGATGGTGAATGGTGGGGGTGAGCCGAGGGTTATGGGAGCGAGTCGGGCAGGAGGAGAGGGGAGCAAAGGAGTCGAGGGTGGAGGCGAGAGAGGAGTTGAAGGCGGAGATGGCTGAATCGGGAGAGGAGGAGGAGAGGACTGAGGGGAGAAGAGGAGAGAGGGAGGAGGCAAAGTCCTGGGGCACAATGGCTTGCAGATCGCGGAAGGGACGTGTAGATGGGGAAGAGGAGGGGGAGCAGCGGGAGAGGTTGAAGGAGGCAAGGAAATGGTCAGGGATGGGATGGGATTCGAAGGAGAGATCGGAGACAGAGCAGTTCCTAGAGTACACAAGATCAAGAGAGTGACCCATCAGTGTGGATGGGGGAGAAGGTCCAGAGGTGGAGATTAAAGGAGGAGGCTAAGGAGAGGAAGTGAGCGATGTAAGGTTGGGAGGGTGCATCAACATGGATATTGAAGTCACCAAGGATGAGTGTGGGGATGTCGTCAGAGAGGAATAGGGTGAGCCAGGCCTCGAACAACAGTTTTGGTGTTTAGACCCTTGGTTTGGTGAGTAATTCGGGTTTATGAGGAATGGGGTAAAAAATCTTTTTATAACCTATTTGATATCTTAGTTCTTTTTTTAAGGAATGATACCTTTTGAGAAGTCATTCCTCCTACCTCAATGAATTTCAGCCTACGGGACTGTGAGTTTTTTTGATACTTTACATCCTGGGATTTGCCTTTTTGCTTGAGTTTGTATTGTATATTAATTCATAGGTAATGAATTTTTAAAAGGGGTTTTTAGCTCCAGTCTGTCAACTATATACCCCCCTTGGTAATTTTTTTTGTTGTTTATATGATTGTTGATTTCCCACAGAGTCAAATTCATCTGCATAAAATAATTTTGAAGCCCTGAAGTAGTTTCTCAAAATGTGTTGGTGATTACATTCACTGCTGAACAATCTATTTGGACTTTTTATCTTTTCCTCTGCATATTGGGATGTTTGTTTCTGTTTATATATGGTTGAGAGTGCACCATATTTTGGGTCTCGTTAAAGATTTTGTGTATTTTTATATTTTCCCAGACCTTCTGTTTTGTTGAACTTAGTTTTAAATTTGGTCAGGCCAAAGATGTCATTAGACTAAAAACTTGACTTTGTTGGATATCTGATCTTTTACTGAACTGATTATATCTTTGGCCTGATGCTTTGCAATCTTATTCGTATCCTGCTGTCCAAGAGATACTTTGTCACCCTTCACTTCAGGAGCTCTAGCACAGTAACTTCTCCTAGTTTAAACAACATATTGCTTAGAATATTGTGTCAATGACCTGTAAATAATTGGTTTAAAATAAAATTTAGGAAGATTCTTTTTTTAATCTTCCTTTCCTTCCATTGTCTTTCTTTCACTGTTCCTGAAAATAATGACTCTGGCCATGATCCACCATCCACTTACTCCAGAGTAGTTTTCATGAGAGAGCTTCAAGCCTAGAGGGCTTCAGTGGGACTCTTGAGTAAGTGGATGGTGGTTCATAGCCTTTTATATTTGGAGAAAATAATACCTTGCATAGTATACTATGCTCTCTGTGCTTCTCCTGGGAGATCCTCCTGGACAGCCAGTAAAACAGTAGGGGTTAGATCCCTGCCACTACCAGTAGGAGGCAGACTTCCTGATTTTCTGGAGCATGCTAAGAGGGATCTAGCCCCTAAGCTCCAGTTGTTTGTCTGCCTCCACACTGGCAGTAAGCAGGCGAGCTGCCTCCGCAGAAAGAAGTTGCAGGCAGCCTTGAAAATTAGCAAAAAGCCTCCTGGTGCCAGGGGGGGAGGAATTCCTCTCCCTGTTCACCCCCTTCCCTAGGAAGGGTTTGGAGGCTTGATTCCGAGTGTTCCCCTCACCCCACAGAGTGGGCTTAGCAGTTCCCTACGGGGTTCTGTCTATTGGTCCCCCAGGACCCTACCCCTGCTAGAGCCTAGAGGTGCCGTGGGACAAAATCTGCCGCGGCACTGGGCCCGACAGCGCCGGATCATCCAGCCCTGCAGTGGGCGTGATCAGGCAAGTCCCCGGCCCCTACCCACCAGCACACTGCTCGGGGATCCAGCAGCGTGGCGGGCCTATTCCACCGACCCCGGGAGGGCCCAGCACCATAGTGCTACAGTGGCTAGACAGGGTCACCCGGCCCTATCTCCTTCCCACTACCAGCCCAGGGATGAATACAGGGGCTGGCTGCCACAGGCGATCCCAGCCTAGCGCGCACCACAAGGTAAGGCCTCGGCTCGCTCCCCGCCCCCCAGGCCGCTCAGAAAAGTGGCGGCAGGGAAATCGAAACCAAAACAAGAATGGCCACCACGAGGAGAATGGCGGCAGCGGTGGTGGACACAGGTGCAGCAGCAGACCCAGCAGTGCCCACAGAAACGGTAAGCCCTCCGCATGCCTCCCCCCCCCCCCCCAACCCGGGCCCAGGACCCACATATGGAGGTCCTTAGAGAGATCCTCTTTGAACTAAAGCACAAATGATCTCCCCCTAAACCCAAAAAAGCCTGCCCCTGCAAGGACAGCTCCAAGGGTGCCGGCAAAGGCAAGCTCTCCCTGTCCAAGAAAACCACGCAAGGCCCCCAGACCCCTAGGCTCCCCCGTCTCATCGGGGGCAGCCTCCGAGGAGGTGAGGTCTAGCCACTCCTCCGAAGAGGAAGAGACCTCAGCTAGAGGTAAGAGAAGGGGGAAAAGCCTCCCCTCACAGCAGCCAGTGAGGAGGAAGAGGAAGCGTCTGAGACCCACGCCTCAGACGAGTACCAGGCCTCAGAGGAAGAGAGCAGTCACTCCTCCCTTGAAGAGGGAGAGTTAGAGGAGCCAGGGATCGAAGCTTCATCAGACCCTGATGGGCAGTTCCCTAGTAAATACAGGAACCAGATCTTTGACCTGGTCATAAAGGTTCTTCACCTCCGATAAAAGAAAGACAAGCATGAGGAGGAGGAGGAGGAGAGAGAATATATCCCTCGAACTAGAGCCAGAGACAGGGGGATGGTTTTAGATAGAGCCTGTGAAAAAAATATGAAAAAGGAATGGTAGCTTCCCAACAAGGCTTGCAAAATAAATAAAACCCAGCTATCCCTCTACTCCCTCACTAAAAGCAAGGAGGCCGCCCTCGCCATCCCTAAAGTAGATGCCGTGGCAGCATCCCTTGCCAGAAACTCTGTTTTCCCAACCGAGGGAGAGTGCTTCCCCCGTGACCCTACTGACAAGGGAATAGAGTGTAACCTAAGGAGGAATTTTGAGGAAATAGCCTCAATCATAAAAATGACCACAGTCAACTCCTACTTTTCAAGAGCCCTTATGACTTGGATCAAACGAGCCAGGGATCCTCGGGTTTTTATGAAAATGACTAGGATCCTATCCACTAGAATCCAGTTGTCCTATAAATTTATAGTGGATTCATGATATCCTCCTCTGGGCATCTCGTGCGGCAACGTCCCAGCGTAGCAGCCCACTGCCGCCGCTGGCTCAGGTCCTGGAAAAGAGACACCACAGCCAAAAATACCCTAGTGGGGGGACCTTTCCAGGGGGCTAAACTCTTCGGTGTCTGCCCGGATAAAGTCCTCGCAGACGCTGCAGACAAATCCAAAAGAAAAACCCGCAAAGCTTTGGGACCTCAAAAAAGCTTTTTCATCCCTTCAGTACAGGATACTTTCCAGCAGGTGGCGCCAGACGTCCTTTCTACCCACACAGAGGAAGCCAGCAGAAATACAAGACTAGATGGTACAAACAGAAGGGAGCTGGTAACAGAGCCAAGCACACACAGGGCTCTGGACGCCCCAAGACGATGCATGACTATGGAGCCTTCCCTCCTCAGGACCATACGATCCTAGGAGGCAGGCTACAACTGTTCACGGAGAATTGACTAGACTCCACCTCAGACACATGGGTCCTCCGAACCATACAGAGGGGGATATGCAATCAAGTTCTCCCACTTCCCTCGACACTCCTGTTGTGTCTCACCTGTCTCCAACAAGCCGGACAAACACTCCGCCATGCAAACAGAAATAGACAGACTCCGAACCATCGGAGCCATAGAACCTGTACCATCACACGAAAAGGGTTCTGGACCCTACTCCCTCCTGTTCCTCGTACCAAAAAAGTCAGAGGAATGGCATGCAGTCCTCGACCTCAAAATCCTAAACCAGGCCGTCAAAGTTTGATGATTCAAGATGGAAATCCTACAATCCATCCGCATAGCAATCTCTCAAGACGAGTGGTTGACTTCCCTCGACCTCAAGGAGCCGTACCCTGTCTCTTATACACATCTAGATGTGTATAAGAGACAGTCCTGGCTCAGGTTCACGTATGCCTGGTAGCACTGGCAATACACGGCCCTGCCCTTCAGCCTCGCCACCTCACCCAGGACATTCACGAAGGTCCTGATCCCCCTCATTGCGAACCTATGGAAAGAGGGCATCAAGATCCACCCATACCTTGACAACATCCTTATTCGGTCACCCTTCTATGAGCAGGCGACGATAGATGTCCACAGGTCCATCAACTACCTGAAAAAACATGGCTTCTTAATCAAACTGAAGAAGAGCCATCTGAATCCCTCCCAAACTCTAGAACATCTGGGGGTGTTCTTCGACATCCTCAGTTACAAGATCTTCCTTACGCAACAGAGGCAAGAAAAACTCCGACTCCTGATCCGACAGATGTTGAAAGCCCGCAAGACTAGACTCAAAGCCCTCGCCAGCCTGCTCGGCGCCATGATTTCCTGCCTGGGAATCCTGCATTGGGCCAGATTCCACTCCAGCGGTTTCTACGCCCACGACAGGACCTCCTGACGCAGGGAGGAAACCCGTGGATCACAGTTCCAGCATCACTCAAGACTTCCTTCCACTGGTGGGCAAAGACAGACCGATTCAAACCGGGTGTCCCGCTCTCCGATCTCGACAGGACGGCCGTGACAACCGACGTGAGTCTCCTAGGCTGGGGAGCGCACTCGCAGGGCAGGATGACACAAGGCAAGTAGCTCCCTTGGGAGAAAAGGCACCACATCAACTGGCTGGAGCTACAAGCAGTTTATCTAGCCCTATGAGACCTAGCTCCGATCCTTCAAGGAAAACATCTACTGGTGTACACGGACAACATGGTGGCGAAAGTGTACATAAATCACCAAGGGGGTTCTCGATCCGAATCTCTCCACCAGCAGGCAACCACTCTCATAAAGTGGTCAGAAAACAACCTGAAGTCCATCAAGTTCACATCACCAGAAAAAAGAACGCTCAAGCCGATTGGCTAAGCTGGGAAAAGATCAACTCTGGAGAGTGGGCTCTCCACCCGACAGCGTTAGAGACCATAGTCAGCTCCTTCGGGCGACCAGAAATTGACCTGTTCGCATCACCAACCAGTGCAAAGACAGAGATCTTCGTATCCCGATTCCCAAATTGCCGAGCGGCAGCGTTCGACGCACTGAACCTGACCTGGCCTCCAGGTCTTCTGTACGTCTTTTCCCCCCCTCCCCATTTTCCCTCATACACAGGACTGTGGTGAAAAGGGGGTCACCAGGATGGTAGTTGACTGCTCTACTGGCCATGACGACCATGGTTTGCAGACATTCAAGAACTTAGCTCGGAACCTCCCCTCAGACTCCCGAGCACCCGCGACCTCCTGTCTCAGGGATCTATCTTCCACGACAACCCTGAAGCTAACAGCGTGTAAGTTGAAAGGAGGTCACTGAGAAAGTTGGGCTACTCCCATCAAGTCCTTGACATCATGCTTCAATCTAGGTGTCCAGCCACGAAACGCATATACCAGAGTACCTGGGCTACCTTTGCCAGGTGGTGTGAAAACAGGGAAGTTAGACCAGCTAAGGCCCCCATTAGGGTTATTTTAGATTTCCTCCAGGAAGGTCTAGACAAGGGGTTAAAGCCCAACACACTCCAAAGACAGGTAGCAGCCCTGAATAGCGTACTATGCATGGTCAAGGGCCGCAGGGTAGCGAAGCATCCCCATATTGTCCGGTTCCTAAAGGCATCGAGAGTTATCTCCCTCCGGTGGCTCACCGATTCCCCACATGGAACCTAAATTTACTCCTCAGGACTCTAAGCAAGACACCCTTTGAACCTCTCCGAGAGGTATCCTTTTATTACTTATCCCTCAAACTGGCTTTCATCATAGGCATCATCACAGCTCGTAGAGACTCCGAACTTAGCGCTCTTTCCATGGACCCTGCCTTCTGCTCCTTTAAGAGTCCTCAGCAGTCCTCAGGCTAGAACCTACCTTTTCCCCTAAAGTAGACACCCGCTTCCACAGGGAACAGGAGGTCGTTCTTCCCTCCTTTTGCCCCAAGCCGACTCACCCACAGGAACGAGTCTGGCACACCCTCGATATTAAGAGAGCACTGCGGGTATACCTGGACAGAACGGCTCCCTTCAGAAAGTCATCTGTCCTGTTTGTATCCTACAGCCCTCAGAGAAAAGGCATGAGGGCATCCAAAGCCATTATCGCGCGCTGGATGACCCTCTGCATCACAGAGGCCTACAAGGCAGAGGGCAAACCCCCTCCCCCAGGGGTATTCGCCCATTCCCTTCAAGGAGCTGCAACCTCACAGGCCTTTAGAAATTCGGCCTCCTAAGGGGAAATCTGTTGTGCAGCGACCTGGTCTTCAGTGCACACCTTTACAAGGCACTACAAGATCCCGCTGCACGATTCAGTTGATGCGGCTTTCAGGAGATGGGTGCTACAGACAGTCCTATAGGGGGTATATCTAATCCTCTTCCACCTAACGCCCCCCTTCTTCTACCTCTCTCCATTCCCCCCCCCCCATATATTAGGACTGGGACACCGCTTTGGAATGTCCCTACTGTTTTATTGGCCATCCAGGAGGATCTCCCAAGAGAAAGGAAAATTGGGCTCTTACCTTCTGAATTTTTCTTCTACGGGAGATCCTTCTGGACGACCAGTCCCACTCGGAGGTGCCTTGATCATGGACACAGAGCTTAGTATCCGTTTGACCCTACAACCACACCCCGTTGGGAGTAGTTGCAGGGAGTTTTAGATCACAGTTTTAAGTTGAAAATAAAGTTTTTCTCTAGTTACAGAAAATTTTCAAGTTTAGCATAGGTTGAGCAGTGTGAAGTAATGCTTGAAACTACTGGAGCTTAGGGGCTAGATCCCTCTGAGCATGCTCCAGAAAATCAGGAAGTCTGCCTCCTACTGGTAGTGGCAGGGATCTAACCCCTGCTGTTTTACTGGCCGTCCAGGAGGATCTCCCGTAGAAGGAAAATTCAGAAGGTAAGAGCCCAATTTTCCTTTTGCTGTTGTCATTTGTTCATATGCATTTTTTCCACATTCAGATATATGCAGGTGTTCCTTATTTGAGATATAATGGTTATTTGCAGGGTAATTTTTCAATACGGGCAGCCAAGATACAACAGGATGTATGTGAGACAGTCAGCCGTATCTTCAAAAGACATGGTAGGTTCTTTTTACAGAACTAGTTTTTTCTTTCTTTAATTCTAAAACAGCATTTAATGGATCTGAGAGGAGAAAAATGTTTTTATTCTTCTTGTTACTCGTTTATGTATATAACACCAGAAATGTATATGATGCTGAACAGTCATGGTTAGACAGTTCCCTGCCCTGGGGGCAGGAGGGGGCTTACAATCTGGGATTCACTAACAAATTAAACACAAGGCTGGATCAAGAGAGAATGAATGTTGGTGAGTTTTAAATTGTTGTCCTTTATTTTGGCTTTCACAAAATAAATTGACTTGAAATCCCAATTATTAAACACCATGAGGTAACTGAAAGGTTTCAGAGAGGCTGTAACCACACTCCCCTTTTCACTATTTTATATCTTTTCATGTTGAAAATGAGGTATTTCTAGGTCTGTGAGACCTTGTGGGGAGGTGGTGTTGCAGAGGTAATAACTGCACTCAGGCTAAGTAAGAGAAGGAAAAGGAGGAAAGTAACCTAACACCACCATAGAAAAATACAATTGACAAGAGTATAGAAGAAGCCGAATCCAAGAGAGTGGGCTGAGCACTAATAACCAGAATGAAGTACACAGATGTTCTGTCCGTTTCCTATGGCTCCCAGTCTTCCTTATAACTGACTGGGACCAATCAGGAAGCGAGCAGGTGTGGCTACAGACAATGCAAGAGAGAAGGGAGAAATGGGAATATTTCACATGAAACAGGCCAAAAGGTGGTGAAGGGGGGGGAAACAGACATCACCCAACCCAAAGGCCAAGGGTTCAGGGCCAACCCTGACAGTGTCTGTAGTACTTGTTTAATATCCTCTCCCATCTTCCCAATTTTTTCCTCCCCTAGTTTGGGGGAACTAATGAGAGAGACCTGTGTCCACCGGTGTAGTCCTAGACCTTCAGCTTAAATGGTTTCAAAAGAAAAACATGAATGTTAAAAATTAATTGGAATTTTATACATTTGGAGTCTCTTTTTAATGACATCACAGTGTGACACCCATGATTAATTGTGTTTTGCTAATTTTGTACAGGAGCTATCAAGCTGCATACGCCATTGCTACTGCCTAGAAATAGGAAATTGTATGAACATAATGAAGCTTCGTACCTAATGGATCACAGTGGGATGCTAGTGATGCTTCCTTATGATCTGAGGGTGAGTACTAATGCATCTTGTAGATTTGATTTGGGGGATCTGGTAGCTTTCCATTACTGTCCCTAATTTGTCAATCAGATTTTAGCACAGTTCTATACTTTTTCCTCACCTTCCCTTTGGACCTCGCAGTTATCTAACTGTGCCTTGTCCATGCCTTTATTCTTTGGCTGTCTCAGTTGTCATTAGTGATGAACATTGATAGGGAAATAGAAAAAAAAAATGAACATTAAATTTTGCATTGTGCCTCCATGGATAACCATCGCAAGCAGAGACTTACCAGTAGCAAATTGGATACTGGAAAACGTTTTTGCTGTTTCATACTGAAACTCTTCAGTAAAAGCATTAAAAATGAGATAATCGTATACTCTATAACTACAAATATTTGAATGATGGTGCTGTAGCAGTTTTTTTATTTGGACATTTGTGAAGGATGGGACTTCACCGTTCACTTTGTCTACAATCCCTTCTTTCATGCTTATGAGCCAATGAGGATAATTGTATAAGATTTCCCTTTCTCTTTAGATGTGTGAATGCAATATATAGATATAGATAGATATACACACAACTGCCAATTGACTGTGTAGCTCATTAGGTAATTTTGCCTTTCTGTATGTGCACAACAACACTCAAAAGCCATTTTCTCCTTCTTCCTGGAGGAACAGTTTGCAGAGTAGGTTTTGCCTCTCCCCATCAGCAGAGCAAAACCCATTCTGGAGACGGTTCACTTTGAAAGAGAGGAGAGAGAAAATTCACAGATAAGCCCAAATTTTCCTATTTTTACTAGATCGTACCCTGTTATAGAATATATACCTTATTATTCCCCCAACCAGTCCTCAATCCTCCCTCTTCCCCCTCTATTCTCTCTCTCTTCACAGGGTGGACAGTCAGACCTGATGGGTTATGTCCGTACTCACTCAGCAGTAGGCAGGATCAAGATGATTAACAGCCACTGCTAGCGGGAGGGGGCGTACCCCTGCACCAGCTCCCCAGATCATTCCTGCCTTGTAAGAGAGCAGGAAGCAGAGTTCTTTTCTCCCTCAGGGCTGTTTTAGGCTATAGGTTTTTATTTCCACTTTTTCTTTTCGTGTTTGTTTTGGGGGCTAGCCCCCCTCACCCCCTCCTCAGGAAGACAGGACCCCGAGCTTTGTGGCAGAGGAGAGCCAGGGGGGTTCTTCCCCCATTTTGACCCTCCCTCTGCCCCCTTATTTATTTTATTTTATTCATTATTTAAATTTCTACTCCGCCCTTCTCCAAAGGCTTAGGGTGACTTACAATATTAAAACCACATAACACATTAAAATCCCTTTAAAAAAAAAAAATGACAAAAACATCCACCCTCGCACCTAAACCCACCCACCCTGTCTGCCAAATGCTTTGCCAAAAAGAAAATTTTTCCACTGCCTCCAGAATATGCTTGGACTCTGACTGACCTCAGGAGGAAGGGAGTTCCACAATACTGAAGCAGCAACCAAGAATGCCTTTCTGTGGGCCCTTGTTTTATTAACAAGTTTAGCAGGTGGTACCCGCAAGAGAGCGCTCCTGGCAACTGCAGGGGTCGAAGTGGAACATGGTAGGAAAGGTGGTCTTTCAGATATGTGAACCCAGTCCGTTTAAGGCTTTAAAGGTCAAACCAGCACCTTGAATTGTGCCTGGAAAGCTAGTGAAGCCAGTGAAGACTAAAGCATGGATGTAATGTGCTCACAGAGACCCACCCCCGAAAGAAGCAGGTCCAATGTGTTTTGTACCAGCTGCAGCTTCTGAACAGACATCAAGGGTAGCCCAACGTAGAACACAGTAATCTAGCCTTGATGTAATGAAGGCATGGATGATGGTGACCAGATCTGAATCAGAAAGAAAGGGATACGACCTCCTCACCAGATGGAGTTGGTGAAAAGCGCTCCTGGCCACCACCACAACCTGATGTTCTCCAGAAGCACTCGAAGGTTAGGAACCTCAGTAACCAGAGAGGGCCAGACCCCTTCAGTGGCAGGGGTCCCAATCCCCTCCAAGTCACAAGATCAGCCTGCCATCATCACTTCAGTCTTGTCTGGATTCAACTTCAGTTGGTTCACCCTCATCGAGTCCCCAGCATCAGACAGGCCTTGGGTAAGCATCAAGATTTCAGGACCTGAAAAACAATAATAGAATTTTAGACTTGGTAGGAATCTCAGAGGTCACCTAGTCCAGCTCCCTACCCAGTGCAGGAAATCCACTCCTACAGCATCCCTGACAGATGGCTGTCCAGCTTCTATTTGAAAACCTCCAGAAAAGAGAGGCCACCACCGCCCTAGACCATCTGTTCCACTGTCGAACAGCTCTTACCGCTGGAAGTTCTTCCTAATGTTTAGCCAAAATCTTCTTTCTTGTAATTTGATCTCATTTGTTTTATTCCTGCCCTCAGGAGCAACAGAGAACAAGTCTGCTCCATCTTCTGTGTGACAGCCCTTCAGATATTTGAAGACCGCTATCATGTCTCCCCTTAGTCTTCCCTTCTCCAGGCTAAACATACCCTGCTCCTTCAACCTTTCCTCATAGGACTTGGTTTCCAGATCCCTGACCATCTTCGTCACTCTCCTCTGAACCCATTTCAGTTTGTTGATGTTCTTGTTAAAAAGCGATATCCAGAACGGAGCATGGTACTCCAGATGAGGTCTGACCAGTGCAGAATAGAGAGAAACTATTACTTCTCGTGACCTGGACACTATGCTTCTGTTAATGCAGCCCAGAATTGCATTAGCCTTCTTAGCAGCTGCATCACACTGCTGACACATGTTCAGTTTGTGATCAACTACAACCCCTAGATCCTTGTTCACATGTACTGCTGCCAAGCCATGTATCCCCCATTCTATACTTGTGTATTTGGTTTTTCTTACCTAAATTCAGAACTTTACATTTATCTCAGTTGAATTTCATTTTGTTAAGCTTCCCCTCTACTTCATCCAGGTCATTGATAAAGATGTTGAACAGTACAGGGCCCAGGACCAAGCCCTGAGGCACCCCACTTGATACTTCCCTCTAGATTGATGGGGAGCCATTTATGAGCACTCTTTGGGTATGGTTCTTCAACCAGCTGTAAATTCACCTAATGGTAGTATCATCTAGCCCATATTTAACTAGCCTGTCAAGAAGGATATCATGGGAGACTTTGTCAAATGCTTTGCTGAAATTTAAAAGGTAGAGCTGAATGTCATTAGCATACTGATGGCACTTCACTTCAAACCACTGAATGATCTCACCCAGCAGCCTCATTGAAGAAGAGGGGAGAGAAGATGGATCCCTGCAGGATACCACAGGGCCCATGAAAAACGTGCTTCTTCAGTTTGTGGATTCTGTATGGAATCCAGCCCTTGGGAGATTGCCTGCAGAAACAGGGAAATTTCCCATGGAATCTCCCTTGTACAGTGACATCCGCGCATGCAAGTCTTTGATTGGCGCGTGTGCTGTGATGTCACCCATCAGTCACTGCACGCAAGACTTTGCTTGCCTTGCGTCCAGTGATGGGTGACATCACAGCAGGAGAGCCAATCAGTGGCTTGCATGTGCTAATGTCACCCTTGTGGCCCTTCACTGCTTCCCCCCCCCCCAATTCCTGGAGTGCCACCCTCTCTCTGGCCCTGGAGCACCTACTGCCTTCGCCACCCTCAGACACTAGAGTTTGGGCACATGCTCGCTGTCTCTGATACTGGCACATCTTCTCTGCGAGCATGCTCAATCTCGTGGTTTTAGGTTGCCACCACCTGGAGAGTTCCTGCTGCCCAGGGAGTTTCAGCCACCACTGCCTGGGGAGTTCTTCCGCTTGCTGAGGGGGGAGGGGAGTTGCCAAGGGGACGTGGTCCCAGCTTGCAGGGGCAGGGTCCGAGCCTGCTGAATCGGGGGATCCCAACCTGCAGAATTTTGATAATTTTTCCACATTTCTCATGGGGCCCTGATGATGAGTAATCTCCCATCACCATCTGTTGGAACCTCTCCAACAGGAATGAACGGAACCACTTGAGCAGTCCCGCATATCCCTGCCAAGTCCCATAGTCATTTCAACAACGCCTCATGATCAACTATATCAAAACTGTAAACTGTATTTAGTCTCCTTAAGGAAGGCCCCATTGGGGGACGGGGGGGCAAAGTATTGGCCACTGAGGTTTCTCCTCACTCTTCTGCCACCACCATGAAAGGGATTCTGAGCAGGAGCAGCAGCAGTGTGTAACCATGGTCCAGCTGTTCCCACCTTTCTTCTCTGAGGCTGGCATGCCTCATATTAGCTGCCCTTTCCCCCTCCCACACGCCCCGGGGTAGTAGCGATTCCAGAGGTGGGAAATCTTGGCAGTCAGACGCAACAGCGCTCCCCAGCCAAGAGGGTGCTGCGGAGGTGAAGAACACTCCATGGGGAGGACACAGTGGAGCAGACCAGGAAGCCCGGGTGTAGCCACGGAGGGAGAGTGCGTCCAACCTGGGCATTCCATCCCCCTCAGACCAGGTTCTCCTGCCCCTGCAGGATGAGGTATTTGAGGCTGTTAGGAATCCAAGCAGAGCAGGGCTCACGGGTAAGAAGGTGGATTCCAGCCATGCGCTGCCCAGTATGCCTGGAACTCCCTCCTTGACCACATCTGCCTTGGCCTCTCCCTTCGTACCTTCAGGTCCCTCCTCAAAACCCACCTCTTCCGCTCCACCCTTCCTAACTCCTGCTAATCATCCCCACCCAGGATTATCCCCCACCTGTTATCTGCAAACTCCCAATGTACTGCAACGAAGCCAAGAACGTGTACCTGAGTTCTCGCATCCTCATGATTGTTGCATCCCTTGTCCCTCCCTCTGTTCCCCCTTCCCTGTCTCCCTTCCCCCTGTCTTTAGATTGTAAGCTTTCGGGCAGGGACCGTGTTTATCTTATTCTCTGTAAAGTGCCAGATACATCACTGGCGCTATACAAATGCTTATAAATAATAATAATAATAATAATAAAGCATAAGGTCTGCCATAAGGGGCCCAGAAGCAGAAAAACGAAGGCTCGTTCCCCAGCCCCCTGCTCTCACTTGCCATCTCCCTCTAAGCTAGTGAAGGAGAATGTGGAGCTCTTCGTTGCTAAGACCAAGAAGCAGGAGGAACCACTGGGAATTGGATTGTTTGTTTGAAGCAGAGCATTATAAGAAAGGTGGTCTCGATTTTAGAGCTTCCCCTTTCTTCACAACCAAAATCCCCTGAAGGAGAACAAAAAAGGCTTTGAATGGTATTGAATAGTAAATTTATTAGAATATTTGGTATAATTTGTATTTTTTCATTATACTTCTTTCCAAGTTATTGAGAGAGGGTGTGTATATGATAAATTTTCTTTCAACCACCTTTCAACCTGACCTCCATAATTGCGGTGCACATCAAGGGTGTTGCAAATGTGCGAGTGGACTGGCTGAGTTGAGAAACGATTGACCTGTGGTCCCTCGGGCAAGAGGTCTTCCAGTCGATCGTCTGGACCTTCGGTCACCCTGTGATGGACATGTTCACTGTAGCACACAATGCAAAGACAAAACGCTTCATATCCCATTTCCCAGATCGCCGAGCAGTAGCCTTTGATGCCTTGAACATCCCAAGGTCTAGCGTAAGCCTTTCCTCCTTTCCTGCTCCTAGGCAAGACAGTGGCAAAAATCTCTGATGCCAACCTGGCCACCATCATCTGTGCCTTCATCACCTCAAGACTGGACTATTGCAATGCGCTCTACGTGGGGCTACCCTTGGTGATGGTCCGGAGACTGCAGCTAGTGCAGAATACAGCGGCCTGCCACCTTATGGGGACGGGTCAATGTGAGCACATTACACCAGTGCTGCGTGCTCTGCACTGGTTACCTATAATCTTCCAGGCCCAATTCAAGGTGTTGGTACTTCCTATAAAGCCCTATACTTCCTGTAGACCCTGCCTATCTATGGGATCGGCTCTCTCTGTCCTGGATCGACACCTGCGGTCTGCCAGAAACACCCTTCTTGATGTCCCCCAGGGGCAGGGGGAGGCTACAATGGAGAAGGCGTTCATGGTAGCTGCGCCTAGGATGTGGAACTCCCTTCCGGAGGAGGCCTGGGTGGCCCTGGACCTTGCTTCATTTCGACATCAGTGCAAGACCTGGCTGTTCCGCCAGACTTCTGGTGAGGGGGATTTGTGGAGGTGGTGTGGGGCAGGAAGGTAGGAGTTTTTGTATTTTATGCTATCCCCTTTTGGTTTGTTTTATGGATTTTATATATATTATTTTTATGATTTATTTTTTTAGTGATATTTTAAATTATGTTTGTAAGCCACCTCGAGCTGCAGGAGAGGTGGGGTAAAAATAATGTAAATAAATAACTAAGCTAAACACATAATTCTCAACTTCATGAATGAATAGCTGCCTCTCCCTGTGTTCCCTTCTACCTTGTCTACCCTCCGTTGACTTTCCTACCTTGTAAACTCCCCCTCTAGGAAAGGGACCTGTTTGTTCGGTGCTTGGTACATTACCGGCACTTTATAAATAATTAGTATTAATAATTTATTGGCATAACTGAATATTAAGCATAGTGGGTATTCTTCCCAGCCTCCTTTTGAAGGATGAATTGCCATTTTCTTGTAAGTTAATGCCAGAGAAATTTAATACCATTTAGCTGTGACAAATTTACTATTGTAGAATGGTATGAATAGTACATTTATTAGAATATTTTGTATAAGTTGTATTTTTCCATTATACTACTTTCCAAGTTATTGAGGGTGTGTATATTATAAATTTTCTTTCAAACACCTTTTATCTTTTCAGATACCTTTTGCAAGATTTGTAGGTCGAAATAATATATCAAATTTGAAAAGGTAAGAAAATTGGTAGAAAGGATTACACCTTTTCATCAAATCAGGCTTAGCATGCACATGTTGCATGTGTAAATTTGTGCCACAATGATCAAGTAAATTACAGCAAAGAAACTAGTGTGTTCATTTATTCTTTGGATTTTTCCTTAGATACTGCATAGAGCGAGTTTTCAGACCTCGGAAGTTAGATCGCTGCCACCCAAAGGAGCTCCTAGAATGTGCATTTGACATCATCACTTCAGCTGGGAACAGCTTTTTACCCATTGCAGAAACAATCTACATTATTTCAGAAATAATTCAAGAATTTCCAGTGCTACAGGTTATTGTTTCCCCATCCCATTCCTTCTGTTAGTGCTTTCTTAATTTTCTTTGAGTTTTTAGCACTCTTGTTTCTTTATGCAATAGACTATAAAATGAATATGTAGGCAAAGATGACTAGAGAGGAACCTTTTAGAGCAGCTAAAATATTGCCATTTTTTGGTTACTGATGAAGAATCTTAGTAACCTCAATGTGAGCGGTAATAGAAATGTACTGCAAGTAACATTTCTAATGAATAAACAATCCATGGGCAGTGAATACACTTCAAATGATTTTGCAGGATTGTATGAAATGACTTTCTTCTTTGGGACAAGCTAATTTATAGGTACACTCTACCAACATTAAACGGTACCATAGACCAGTGTAAATTAGGGCTGTGTATGGGGCCAGGTATTTGTGTGTTTGTATTTGTTTGTATCCTTTCCCATGTTCACATTTCCCCCACTGCCACCAACGTGGAAAATGCAGCAAACATGGGTTCCTGTGTATGGGTTATTTTGGCACAGAAGTAAAATGAGGCTCTGCCTCTTTGACAGGCCTATAAGGAAAGGAGAAAATGCAGTTAAAACTGCTGCTAAGTCTGATATCGTATCAGTTTTAAAAGATGGATACTGGTGTGGCAGAGGGTAGAGAATACTGCTGGCTTGGTGAGGAAGTCGTTAGCCTGCAAAGGGAAAAACAGGGCATGGGTCTGACACAGAAAGGATCACTGGTTCATGCTGGGGGAAATGGGGCATGAGTCTGCCTCAAGGGGGTGGCTGGCTCTGAGATTGTGGGCTTGGGAGAGGAGAGAATGGGACATGGGGCTGGCTCAACGGGAGTTGTTAGCGTGGGGAGGGGTAATGGAACATAAGACTGGGTTGGGGTTGCTGGTTTGGGGAATGGGGCATGGGATTAGGCTTGGGAAGTTTCTCACTTGATGGGGCATGGGACAAGGGTCTGTCCCAAGGAAGGGGTTTCTGGCATAGGGAGGGGGAATGAGGCATGGAGTGGAAGAGGAGTTTCTGGCTAGAGGGAAACCACTGGCTTCTGGAAGGTGGGATCCCTAGGTGGGAGTGGGGCATGAGGCTGATTCAGGAGTGTCACTGGGTTTGGAGGGCAGAATGAGGCTGCAAAGGACTTGTCATTTCTCCCTGGTTGGGTTTGGCTCTGCTGGACTGGACCTGGCTGCAGTGTTGGAGGCTGCAGTTGTGAGACAAAGGCAGCTCTTGCAGGTGGGGAGGTTCACTATGGGATGCCCAAGCATGTGGCTAAGCAGAGAGCCAGAAAGCAGCCCAGCTCCAAGCTGAAGTTTTGGGGGGTCAGTTTGAGACCTGAGACACCGCAGTTTGGGGGAAATTTGGGTTCTCCTCTTACCTCCTTCTCCTCCTCCGCTGGGTAGCTCTAGTGCTGGCCGATAGGAGGCAGATGACTGATTTCTTCTATGCGCATGCGCGCCAGGAGCTACCCGGTCCCTCAGTCTGTTCATCTGCCTTGGCCGGTAGGACGCGTTCCGCGGGAGCTCCAAGGCTCTGCACCTGACTAAAAAGACAAGAAAAAATAAGAGTGTAATTTCTCAGGCTTACTGCCTGGCAGGTGAGGGATCACCGTCACTCAGCCCCATACGGGGGGCCAACTGTTGGGGAACTTGCCTCTTCTCTTCCCCCAGCCCCCCCCCCTCCTCCACTGCCTGCCGGCAGTCCAGCTCCGGGGCGGCGCGGCCGCGCCCGGGAGCTTTGGGGGCCAAATTTACTCTCGTTGCTAGGGGCAAGAGAGCTCAGGGCAGTAACTCCGGGGCGGCACGCCGCACCCGCGAACACCGCGGGCAGTAGAAGGGGCAAACGTGATTGTGCACTGGCTCCGGGGTGGCGTGCCACGCCCGGGAGCATGTGGGGCCGAGATGGCCTGTTACACCAATAAGCCCTAGGCAGGGAACTCGGGGACAGCGCGGCTGGGCCTCGGAGTCTCCCCTGGCCATTCTCCTTCCAGCAAGGCCCCTGCTCGAGGGCTCTTTCCTCGCAGTACGGCAGGCCGGGCGGCAAGGCCTGCTGCCTACTAACAACACGTGCCGGCCCCATGCCGGGCAGAGGCAGCGCTGCTGGGTTTCTCCCCAGCACCCTTTCTAGCCTCCATAGAAAAATCTATTGGAGAGATCCTGGCCACCCTGGGGAATTTACCTAAGCCACGTAGGAAGCGGCATCCTAAGCCTACTAAGTCTAAGGCAGGGACTTCTGGCAGCAAGAGGCCTAGACGCCCCTCAGGGGACACTCATCGCTCCATTCAGTCCTCAGCTGAAAGTGACCAAGAGGGCCAGCAGCGAGAGCTGAACCAGGGCTTTTCTGACCATAGGCAGCCCGAGTCCGTTCATTCCTCAGCTTCCGAGCACACTCACTCTGAGTTAGAGGAGGGCGAGTGGGCTGAACAACCCACAGATTCCAACGATGGAGAGAGGCAATTCCCTGGGCAGTACAGGAATGAGCTTATCTCTCAGGTTATTAAGACTCTGCAGTTGCAGGAGAAAGCCCCTAAGCGGGACTCCTCTGACTCCCAGGAGGAGGACACACGGCAATACATTCCGTCTGTTCATGGCAGAGACCAGGGCCTCCCCTTAGACAAGGCTTTTGAGAGGCTAGTACTGCAGGAGTGGAAGCAGCCTGATAAGAGTTTTAAAATGAATAGGGCTCAGGATTCCCTTTACTCGTTCTCCAGGCGGAAGGCACCCTTGTTCCGTTCACCTAAGGTGGACGCGGGTGCTGCTTCCCTAGCTCGGCACACGGTGTTCCCCACTGAGGGAGATTGCCACCCCCGGGACGCTACGGATAGGGCAGTGGATACTGCTCTTAAGAAGGCTTCCGAAACCACTTCGGCGGCCCTGAAGATAGGAATAGCGTCCTCTTATGTGTCCAGGGCCATGCTCGCTTGGCTCCAGGAGCTCCAAGACCCAGACATTTCCGAGGGTAAGGCTCAACGCCTAAATTCCAGAATTCACATGGCGGCCGCCTTCTTAGCGGACGCGACCACCGATAACTTAACGTGGTCGGCCAGATCTGTAGCCAACAATGTGGCCGCTAGGCGTCGGCTCTGGCTCCGCTCATGGGATGGTGATGTCACCGCTAAGAACTTACTTACTGCCTCGCCGTACAAAGGCTCAAAATTGTTTGGGGTCTGCCTGGAGAAGGTCTTGGAGGAGGCGTCCAGCAAGGATAAGACTAAGACCCTCCAACAACTTTCAAGTAAAAGGGGTTCCTTTAGACAGCAGCCCTTTCGCTTCAGGGGCTTCTCAGCCCCATATAGGAAATTCCAAGCGCCGGCACAGAGGGCGTATACCTCCAACTTTGCCTTCCGGGGCAGGGGTAGAGGCTTCCGCTCGGGCAGGTATGACAGGCGCCGATCAAGAGGCCCCCCTGCCACTCAACCCAGGCAGGACTCCTGACTGCTCCGCCCGGCCGGTCGGAGGCAGACTTCAACTGTTCCACGAGGTATGGTCTCTCTCGGTTTCCGACGCCTGGGTCCTCTCCTGCGTGGGACAGGGCTACGCTATCCAATTCGACTCCCCTCCTCCAAGCAGATTTTTGGTCTCCCCCGCATCAAGAGATCCAGGAAAACATCTCGCAATGACCCAGGAGATCAAGAGGCTGCACCGCTCCAGAGCAATAGAAAGGGTGCCACTGACCCAACGGTTCTTGGGATTGTACTCCATTCTTTTCTTGGTGGCAAAGAAGACAGGGACCTGGAGAGCAGTGTTAGATCTGAAGGCCCTGAATCATCACGTGACAAAGAGAAGGTTCAAGATGGAGACCGTGGCCTCCATTTGCCACAGCATCCACAAGCTGGACTGGATGGTGTCCCTGGATCTACAGGACGCTTACCTCCACATCCCGATCAAATCAACATACCGGAAGTGGCTTCGCTTCGCCTACAACCACCAACATTGGCAGTTTCGAGCCCTCCCTTTCGGACTAGCCTCATCCCCCAGGACGTTCACCAAAATCCTGATCCCCCTGGTGGCGAATCTAAGGATGGAGGGCATACACATACATCCTTACCTAGACGATCTCCTGATCCGAGCCCAGTCACCGGAGAAGACCATAGCGGATCTCAACAGGACGATTCTCTATCTGCAGCAACACGGTTTTCTCGTCAACTTGGCGAAAAGCCACCTGACTCCGACACGAACACTTCAACATCTGGGCGTGGTCATCGATACCACCTCCGACCGCGCGTTCGTACCCCCAGACAGGGCACGGAAGATAAGACGGCTGGTGGGAACCCTCAGATCAGCTCGTCGCCTCAGACTCAAGTCGCTCGCTTCCCTCCTGGGCCTGCTAGTGTCCTGCACTGCCCAGGTGACATGGGGCAGGTTCCACCTTCGTCACTTGCAGCGGCTGCTAGCTCCTTTGCAGCGAGAGCTCACGAGCGGGCTGAATCCCTGGGTACTCATACCAGCTCATCTAAAAAACTCAATGTCCTGGTGGTTAGATCCCGCACACTTCCTGCAAGGGGTTCCCCTCACAGACCCCCCGAGGGACATAGTCACAACAGACGCCAGCTTGACGGGCTGGGGGGCACACACGACGACACGCTCGGTGCAAGGACTATGGTCCCCCCAGGACGCGAAACAACAAATAAACTTCCTGGAGCTGAAGGCCATTCGCCTGGCTCTTCAACACATCTTCCCCTCCGGGACCAATTCCCACCTACTCATTTACACGGACAACATGACTGCCAAGGCATATGTCAACCATCAGGGCGGATCCCGGTCGCTCCAACTACATCGGGAAGCAACGCGTCTATTCAAGTGGGCCCAAGCCCATGTACTGTCCTTGAAAGCACTCCACATCAGCGGCCAAGACAACGTGACGGCGGACTGGCTCAGCCGCCAGGTATTGCAGCCTCACGAGTGGATGCTCAACAAGACAGTGTTCCACAGCATTGTGAGCTGGTTCGGACTCCCTCTCATCGACCTGTTTGCAGCAAGGAACAACGCCCAGCTGCCCCGCTTCATGACACGGGACCCATGCCAACAGGCGGAGGCCATCGACGCCCTGAATCAACCGTGGCCGCGGGGTCTACTATATGCCTTCCCCCCGTTTCCGCTGCTCCTCCGAACTATTGCAAAAGCACGCAGGGAAAGAGCACTCCTAATCCTCATCGCTCCCTGGTGGCCCCGGAGGCCCTGGTTCTCGGAACTCATTCAACTGAGTCAGGGCCAGTACAGGACACTTCCTCTCCGGTCAGACCTTCTTCGTCAGGGTCCCATTTCCTGCCCAGACGTCCAGACTCTACAGTTGACAGCCTGGCGATTGAGCGCGCTGCCCTGAGGCGAAGGGGTTATTCCGAACCAGTCCTTGATACCCTTCAAAGTTCTCGAAAACCAGCCACTAGACGCTCATACCAAAGTACTTGGAAAACCTTTGCTACTTGGGCTAAGAGAAAAGGCTTGGACCCCAGGCGGGCAGGAGTTCCTCACGTATTAGAGTTCTTACAGCAGGGCCTGGATAAGGGACTCAGGGCAAATACCTTAGCTAGGCAGACGGCTGCTCTCGATGCCGTTTTAAGAGCTTCCACTGGTAGGCCTATCTCCTCACACGCACATGTGCGCAGATTCATCCGAGCAGCTAGGCTGCTGTCCCCTCCGGTTGTGCACCGGGTGCCTTCCTGGAATCTAAATTTGGTCCTAGAGGCTCTGACACGACCTCCCTTTGAGCCCCTAAAGCATATTTCCTTGTATCTTCTCACACTCAAAACAGTCTTCTTAGTTGCGGTCACGTCAGCTCGGAGAGTCTCGGAGCTGAGTGCACTGTCAATGGAGGACAATTTTTGTATTTTTCGACCTGATTCGGTCGTCCTTAGATTGGACCCGGCCTTCATCCCGAAGGTAAATTCGTACTTTCACAGGGCCCAGGAATTGGTGCTTCCCTCTTTTTGCCCCAATCCTGTTCACCACAAAGAGAAAGTCTGGCACAAACTGGATGTCAGACGAGCGCTCAAAATTTATTTGTCCAGGACTCGGCCCTTTCGCAAATCCACAGCCCTCTTTGTGAACACTCGACCAGCTGTACAGGGTCTCAAGGCCTCAAAAACCTTGTTATCTAAATGGGTGAAACAAGCCATTATTGAGGCCTACCGGGCTGGCGGGAGGATTCCCCCCTTGCAGATCTGGGCCCACTCGGTTCGCAGTGCGGCCACCTCGTACGCCTTTAAGGCACAAGCCTCCTACGAGGAGATTTGTAGGGCCGCAACATGGGCGTCCCCACATACCTTCATACGGCATTACAAGATCAATATTTTTCAATCAGCTGAGGCTGCCTTTGGCAGACGGGTACTGCAGTCAGTACTGGAGGCTCCCAGTGCTGGCGGCTCCCACCCGTAGCGGAGGGATTTGGCTCTGGTACATCCCAGCGGAGGAGGAGAAGGAGGTAAGAGGAGAAAGGAGAATTGGTTACCTACCTTCGTGAATTCCTTTCTCTCTTACTCTCCTGATCCTCCTCCGACCCTCCCTGCCGCACAGCACTCAGCATCTCACTTATATAACTGTTTTTCACTTGACCATGTTCGGTCCCAGTTCAGCTGATTCTTGATATTATGCGCTTAACGTATTACAGTTTTCTCCTGAAGTTATGTTTTTCCAGGTGATGATAATTACAGGGGCACTCGGCTATCTTATCGACTGAGGGACCGGGTAGCTCCTGGCGCGCATGCGCATAGAAGAAATCAGTCATCTGCCTCCTATCGGCCAGCACTAGAGCTACCCAGCGGAGGAGGATCAGGAGAGTAAGAGAGAAAGGAATTCACGAAGGTAGGTAACCAATTCTCCTTTCATTTGGAAATTGAATGCACAGTCCTAGTATTTTTGTTTCAAATATAGGTCGCTTTCACACCTGCACAAACAGGTCCTTAGAAGCTGAGGAGAGGGGACACACGTGCAAATCAGGTGTGTCTTTGATTAGGTGTGAATGACCCAAGGCAGGTGATTAAAGATTTAATGCATGTTTACAAAGGCGGTTGACTCAGGTGCGAAATCCAGGCCCGTCAGTTGCCTTTGTAAACACACATTAAAGCTTTAGTCACACCTGATCATTCACACCTGATCAAGCCATGCCTGATTTACATGCGCATCCCCTGTCCCGAGCTTCTAGGGACCCGTTTGAGCAGGTGTGGAAGTGCCCATAGAAGCTAAAAAGGGCTCTTTTGTATTTTATGGAAACCAGAATGTAGAGCCCTCATGTAAATATTGCTAGTTCTGTATGATGCAAAGGGGAGTCATGGTGGTGGTAGATGGGGTTTAAAAGGTGAAGTAACCGATAAATTGGATGTACAGCGTGGAGTGAGACAAGGTTGTGCCATAGCTCCTATTTTAGTCTTCCTTTTTGTAAATGATTTCATAGAACAACTTCAGTGTGAGGATTTTCATCCCCTCAAAATTTTGTCTACAAAGGTCGCCACTCTAATGTTTGCGGATGACACTATTTTGTTATCTAGAACACCAACTGAATTACAGAGAGCATTGACAGAATTTGCGGGTCTTTGTAACTTGAATAAACAAAGTAAATTATGAAATGGGGGAAGTGACAAACTAACTTTACATGGAAATTAGGCACTTATAGTTTGGAACAGTTGGTGATATATAAATATCTTGGTATTTACTTTTCTCAATCGTCTTCATGGACTTTTCAGTTGCTGTAAAGCATCCCAGTCTATTGGGGCCATCACTAAAATGCATTATAAGCTGGCAGGGAGATCAGTTCAAGTCCCTTTGAGGGTTTATGATGCTACTGCTGTCACTCAACTGTTATATGGGGCTGAAGTGTGGGGATACTTGTTAAAAGAGCTGTTGGAAATCCCCCCCCCAATAATTTTTTTCAAACCTTGATAGGTCTTTCCCATGCAATTCCCGCAGCATTACTTAGATTGGAACTGGGTCAAGAGGCTATTCAAATGGAAGTTATTATTAGGATTGTGTCTTACTGGTTTAGGATTATGGCTTATTCTCCACTACACCTTCCTAAAATGTGCCTTATCGAAGAGTGGTCAATGCCTTGTTCTCTTCAGTCTCCTTGGCTGAAATGTGTTGTGCAAACCTTGACTTTGATGGGGTTTGGTTATTATTCTTTGGGAGATCAAAGACTGTTCTCAGCTCAGGAGAAACTTCCTTTGTATACAAGAGTATGGGATGTGGCACTCCAGAATGACCTGGCCTTGGCCAGAGCCTCTCGGGTAGCTCCAAGCTATCTATTGTGGAAATCTCAGTTGGGTATGGCTTCATATTTTTCTTTGGATCTTAAATCCCAGTTGGGTATGGATTCATATTTTTCTTTGGATCTGCCCACGCTGTATAGAAATGCACTAACACGACTCCGCTTGGAGCAATCCCCTACAGCTATGGTGAAGGGCCATTATTGTGGCATTCCCAAACCTGAGCGAAAGTGTCTCTTGTAAAACAATTCTTGAGGACTTGATACAGTATATTTTGAAGTGACCACTTTATGATGCTATTAGCTCTAAATATGTTTACCCATTTCTGCCTTGCTTGAGGCCTTTTTCGAGCCAGGAAAAAATTATATGGCTACTGCAACAGACAAATTTTCTATTAAGAGATTGGCTGCATTTGCCTTTCAAGCAGAGGGTATTAGGCGATGCTGTCTTGCCCTGCTTACCCAAGATTCCTTAAAATTTTGTTAGGTATTAAATAACTTCTATTGATATGTTTTGTATTTTGCCTTTATTTTTAAATTGATGTATATATTATTTATTTGTATTGCTTGTTTTGTATTCTTGTACATTGTATTCATGTGTTATTTTATTTTATCTTTGATATTTGTTATGATCATGGCTATGCTAGTATCCATTAAACTGAAACTGAACTGAGTCAAGGTGGTTGGGGAGATTCAAAGTTAGTCACAACAACAATTTTAAAAGTTGTACTTATTGGAATGACCATAAAACATTGGCCTTTCTTCCTATTTGTTAGGAAAGAAACTACAGTATTTACTTGAACCACACTTGCTTATTGAAAGCTATACTCCTGCACTGTGGGATACCAGAAGATAAACTCACTCAAGTCTACATCATCCTTTATGATGCTATGGTAAGAGATTAGTGGCTGGTATGCAGAGATTGGCTTAACAACTATCAAGCTGCCATATTAATTACAGGCTCCTCTTTAAATATTAGTCAAGCTGCCATATTAATTATAGACTCCTCTTTAAATATTAGTAAAAACACTTGTATATTTTGCAAAGGAGTGGCTGAGCATGTTAAGAATTTTGGATTATTTGTAGTCATGTAATAAGGCATTTTCTGCTACTTCTCGCAAGGGTGCTATTTCATTTAAAAACTCAAGCATGGGGTTGAGTATCATCAGTATGTATATCTGTATATCTCTTGCCCTTCCAGTTCAGCCACTGCCTTAGAGGAATGCCTTAATGATATAGCTGGCTGGATGTGTCAGATCCCATATACTTTTGGGGGGCTATCAGATGAGGATATTTATATTCTCATATACTCTTTTGAGAATATCAGAAGAGGATATTTGAATCCCAATCTAAACTACAATGAGTTTTTTCTTTTTTTAAAAAAAGGATTCATTAAAATATTTATGTTTAGAATTGGGTTAGGTACAATCTATTTTTTAGCAAAAGCTATTATTTTTTAAAAATAAACTGCGAAGCAATCAAAGGCAGATTAAGTCATTGAGGCAGAATAATATGGATCGTCATTATGCCTTTTTTTTTTGCAGAGTTTTTTTTTTTCTTAAAGCGTATATCTGGTAGGGAAGAGCAGGTGTCAGCAATCCCCAAACAAGCCTTACCCTAACTGCACAGCTGGCAGCCACACAGAGCTCCCTTCTTCCACCTTGAAAATATCTGTGTTCTTGGAGGATGAAGATATCAAAGGAAAAATAACAAGAGCTATATTTTATTGATGGATATAAGAATAGTTCCTCTCAAACATAGGCCACTTTCAGACATGCCCCCCCCCCCCCCCCCCCGCATGCATGTGCATATTTGGGCTGTTGGGGGTGGGAAACGCGCAGCCTGAATATGCGTGGGGATTGGCCAGTTTGAAACACACACACACCCCGACTTTGCCGGCAGAGACACGCAGGGATGCAGAACTTGATTTCCTGCGCTGCATCCCTGCCGGCAAAGCCACGTGGGGGCTTTTAGACCAGCTGATCCCCATTCATATTCATTCAGACTGTGCATTCCCCCCCCCCTGCAGCCCAAATATGGGGGGGTGGGGGAGCATGTCTGAAAGTGGCCTTAGATGTTCTAAAAACATGCTATAATGTGGTGATATTTTGTTTTATTTTTCTTCAGACAGAAAAGCTGACTAAAAGAGAAGTGGAGGCTAAATTTTGTAACCTTTCTCTGTCATCAAACAGTGTAAGTCTTTTGACGGTAGTTATAGTATTTCTCTTATAAGTTATAAATAAGTATTACGTCACTCTCTGAAATACCATGATGCCCTTTAAACTCTAAACAGTATAAAACTTGATGCAGAAAAAGACACAATGCCATTGCTTTGGGTTTTTGCTATCCTTTATTTATTTGGACTTGCATTCCATGTTACCCTGAGGGCTCAAGGTGGGTTACAACATATTAAGAAGATGGAGTATAAATGCAACCCCCCTTACATGCCCAACACTATCCCTCTATGGCCTAGTCTCTCCCACTTAATGCCTGGTCAACAAGGATGGTCTCGCACTCCCTCCGGAAGATGCTTTTGCGAATTTCCAGAGGGAAGGGAGTTCCAGAACTGTTGTGCAGCTGCCGAGAGAACTTCACCATGGGCCTTGGCACTATGATGGAATTAGCAGGAGACTGTTCTCAGCTGATCTTGAGGATCACGATGGAATGTAGAGGAAGAGGTGGTCTTTCAGATGTGTTGGGTCCAAACCGTTTGATTGCAAATCAGTATCCATTCTACTCCTTTGTGTCTCTTAGCATTACAGCTTTCCATGTTTCCTCTTTCATTCAGTCTGTTTTTGACTATTTTGTTGTTCAAAGGACAACTGGGATAGTGTGGATAGAATTTCTAAAAGAACAGTTTATGACATGCAAGTATATTATACAATTTGGGGTGTATACATTTGAAGGGAGGGTTTGAGAGAGAGCTTCGCCTCCAATTTTGTGATATCCTGATTTAGAAGATGATTCTGTTTGTCCAGTTCCTCTCACATTATTAAACAGAATTAGTAGGGCTGCAACTCGCCTAGAAATTTTAGTTGATTAATCAATTAAGCCTTTTTGTCAATTAATCAATTAAAATAAATTTGCATAAATTCACCTGATTTGGATGCATTGGGTAAACTTGCCTTCCGCTGGAGCTACGGATTCAGAACTATGGACTGTCAGAAGGTCCTGGCAGCTAACCGATTAATTGGGGGACAAATTTTATTCAGTTTTAGACAAATTAATCGGTTTGATTAATCGATTAATGGTTGCAGCCCTAAGAATTAGATATATGTGCAAAGCAAGTAAAGAATAGACCTTTATCCACAGCAAGGTTAGTATTCTAGGATTGTTTGCATGCCTCTTACTCAAGAACATAAGTGCCATACTGGGTCAGACCAATGGTCCATCGACCCCAGCACCTGTCTCTGACAGTGGCCAATCTCAGTTGCTTGGAAGCATGCGTGGTGCGCAGCTGAGGACGCCAGGGGCAATGCTCCTCCTGTGCTCTCTGCCCCGCTACTGTACCCCCTGCACACACTGCCTCTTACCTGCAAGAAGTTCAAGAACTCCTGTCTGGGGCCCCAGCAGCTACCGCTGCTCATTTTCACAAAATATGGGACCCTGTGCTGGGAAACTGCGCCGCCAGCAGTTTGTTTTTTTGTCAGCTGTGAGCTGACTGTCAGTGAGCCAGCGCAGTGAGCTGAACTGACTGGCTCACTCTCTCCCAGCCTGGAGGAGGGAGGGAATGGGTGTCGCATGGAGTCCCATAAGGGACAAACATAATAGGAATGCACTTGGGCAGCTAGGGGGAGCCGTCCAAGCGCGTGTAATGGGAAACTGCAGTTTCCCATTACAGCCACCAGGGGGCAAGCTTTCATTGACAATGCCTGGACGTTGATTGCAAGCGCTTAGGCGATTGTGCGCTTGCACCGCCTTAGAATTGAATTGGGACAGGCGGGTAGCGCTGTTTTGTTTTTAGGGCACGCATGCTCAGTGAGAACACGGGCTGTTTTGCTCTGCTGAGCTGTGTGCATTGGCGGAGCCGCCATTTTTTGGTGTCCTGGCATGGTTGGAGGGGACTCTGTTTGGCGCGGTGACTCAGTCATGCCCAGTTGCTGGACGGAACGCACGCACGCACACGCGCACACAGAGAGAGAGAGAGAGCCCCCTTTGGGACAGAGATACTCTTTTGGAGGATTGGATCAGACCAGTATCCTGATTCCTGCTGCGTGAAGTGGGGTGAGTATTAAATTGCAGGTGGTGGGGAGAGGGGGGAATGTCAGACACTGGGGGGAAAGGGGGCCAGGCTGTGGGGAGGGGGGAGGTTGACTGGGAGGCAGACACTGGGCCTGGAATGGGGCTGGGGGGGGAGTTAGGTATGGGGGCACAGAGGCTGAATGGGGCTGAAGAAAACAAAAAACAAAAGAAAACCATATAAAACCCAATAAAAAAACCATATAAAAACCAAAAAAACCACCCATAACATTTCCTGAAAGGCTGAACACAACGACCGAACCCGGCGAACTAACCGAACCGAACGCAGCCGAACCGAACGCAGCCAAACAGAACGAATGAACCCGAACCAAGATCTGTTCGCCCATCCCTAATGGCTACTCTGGGTTAAAATGGATCCCTTTCCTGTTTTACATGTAAATTGTCTTCTTTCTGTTTTCCGGGTGGGGGACCTAGGGACTTGGATGGAGGAAGGGTTTCTAAAAAATCCAGTCTTTGCTGGAATGTTGCTTGCATTTTAAAATGACGCCGCCCTTTGCAGTTTGGTGGGATGTTGTGAGTAGAGACTCTCTAGTAGAGAAGCCATTTTGTGAATTTGTGTCTCTACTGGTTGTGACTACTCTTTTATAAAATGGTCCTAACCCTCCCGTTGCTGTTTTACAACTGCTCTCTGCTGCTGGAAAGTTGTTTGGTGGCAATGCAGGCCTGCAACAGGGCAAACCTTTTAAAAAGGCCTGTTTGCTTGGACAGGCTTTTGGCTGTCGGAGATAGGGTGTAGCTACTAAGGATGCTGGTCTCCCTGGGCCAATTTTGCTTGCAGTGCCAGCCTGCAACAGGGCAAACCTTTTTTAAAAGGCCTGTTTGCTTGGACAGGTGTTTGGCTGTCAGGGATAGTGTGTAGCTACTAGGGATGCTGGTCTCGAAGGGCCAGTTTTGCTTGTAGTGCCGGCCTGCAACAGGGCAAACAGTTTTAAAAGGGTCTGTTTGCTTGGACCAGCGTTTGGCTGTCAGGGATAGGGTGCAGCTACTAGGCTGCAGACAACAAGGAAACCCTTTTCCCCTGTCCCCCACTGAACCCATCTCTTCCCCTTCCCCTTCTCATGCTCCTAAACCAAACCCTTTCTCTCCTACTTCTCCTCTGTCCTGTCCTTCTCTTCCCTTTCATTCTCTTCTGATTCGGCTTGTCGCGGGACAGGGAGCTAACTCAGTCCTCCCAGTTCTCCAAGCCAGAAGGAAGGCTTGTCCCAAAGCCTACACTAGAAGACTACAGGTGGCCATATGTTATATGCTTACTCAAACATATGTTATATCATATCTCTCTTTAATTTTCAGCTTTGTCGGCTCTACAGATTTATTGAGCAGAAAGGGGAGCTGCAAGATCTAACTCCAATACTAAACCCAGTGATAAAGCAAAAGACAGGTGGATCCCAGCTTGTGAAACTTGCCATGAAAGATCTAGAGGAAGCTGTGGGTCTATTAAGAAAACTTGGCATAAAACTTCAGGTTAGTGTGAAAGTCTCAATTTAAACAAATTGATTTATGGCTCGGTAGTTCAGATCAGTTTTTCGTGCTCCTTTCCCAAGGGAACAAATCACTAATTAAGTACAGACTGGGGATCTTCAAACTGTGTCTTGCATAAAAAAATAAATCATCAACATTTTAAAACTTTAACTTTCAGAAAGAGATCTCATCAAGTAGAGATTTCCATCTGAAGAACACTTAAATCTAGCTCACTGTAGTGTTTATTTAGCCAGATTGTTTCATGTGCATTCTTAATGGAAAATCGCTTTCTCTGTAGTCACGATGATTCCTCATGTTTTGATTGGAGGGGTGGGAGGGAAAGGGTTGTTGGACAATTAAAACAGATATGTAATGGAAACTGGAAAAAAAAAATGAATTGGCTCTTCTTTCCCCTGCTAAAGACATATTTGGGATTTTTATATACCCAGATGTGCATTCATTCACGTCCTAATTAAATGCTGTAAGTTTTAAAACATTCTTTCCTCTTTAATTTTTTTGGCTGAATCTAACTTTTCAAGGTTCCACGTTTTATTAACATCTCCATCCTCTCAAGACCAAAGAAGTGTGAATATCACACTTGAGCACATGCTATCTCCTTTTGTTTTGTAGGTGTCTGTAAATTTAGGATTGATTTACAAAGTGCAGCAGCATAATGGACTTATCTTCCAGTTTATAGCATACATCAAACGCCGACAAAGAACTGTGCCTGAAATTCTTGCTGCTGGGGGCAGATATGATCATTTGGTGTGTATTTCAAATTTAAACTATTTTTTATAAAAGGATGTGCTTTTTGACACCTTTGGAGACATATCTTGGCTGTTTCTCTTTTCAGATTCCACAGTTCAGAGGGCCACAATCAGTGGGACCTGTCCCGTCTGCTGTTGGAGTCAGTATAGCCATAGATAAAATTGCTTCTGCAGTTCTCAATATGGAGGAGCCTGTAAGTTTGTTTCTGTTCAAATGTGTTGCAAAAACCTTTGCTACATAAGTTACATAATAACTTTTCATTCAGCGGAATATATGTTGTTCTAGTCCTCTGTGCTATGTGGGGAAATTAATGTTTTGGAACAGTGATGGGAGCAATGTGCTCTGACTCTTCGGATGGGGGTGCAGAAGTGCTTTGTCTGTCATAAGGCAGGATTTGGTGAAGTCTTTAGTTCTAAAACATTTTCAGAAATAATGGTGGTGGTGACGGTTCCCCAGAGAATTTAACTTCTTGTTGCCTTATTCGCCTTGTAATGCAGTAATATGTTTACACTCCACTAACGTTGCTGCTCTGGGTGTGCATCCATTTCTCTTGCTTTTTCTTTTCTTCCAGGCTACAGTGAGTTCCTGTGACCTGTTGGTTGTAAGTGTTGGTCAGATGTCAATGGGAAGATCCATCAACATTATTCAAAAGCTCTGGACTGCAGGCATTTCAGCTGAAATCATGTATGATTGGTCCCAGGTAAAGATTTGCTAGCTGTATGTTTGCCTCACAAAAGTTTGTATTGCTGAGTTAGTTTCTTAGGAGCTGTTGCTTTGTAAAGTAATGATGCAGTTTATCTCCCACCAGAGTTAGTGAAGCCTTCCATTGCTGTTATAACATTTTTACCAATTGGGTTCATTTTATTTGTAACTTTGGTAACTTGGAAGTAACTATTGAAAAAGCTCTGAATCCCCTGGTCTCTTAGATTAAGTGATCTCTGCCTTGGTGCACTGAGAACTGTGCTCAGCATGAAGTTCTTTTTAGCTATTTCACCTGCATTACAGTATTTTGATGCATTTGCATTGTCCACCATTTCCATATTCGTTAGGGGTCTTTCCCTCTTGCATCTGGCACCTTGTTGTATATTGTAGAAACCGGTAGCAAAAAGAGCTAGTTGAAATTTTTGGTTGAAAATAAAATTTGACAAATTAACATCTTTGCCTAATTAAAAAAATTTGAAAAGTTTATTCTGATTATTTTTTTCTGAATTTCCAAAAGAGTTAAATATTGGCAGAATTTGTATTTCAGAAACTGTACATTACTTAAAAAGCAAACATTTTCATCTTTGGTACCCCAAAGTTTTCAGTTTAAAAGCTTCAAACTTAAAAGTATTAGCTATATGGTTTTTCTCTTCTCCCCCCTTCCTCCTTCATTGGCGGGAGGGGAGTGAAAAAAAATTCAAACAGTTGTAGCCGCTACTGCTTTTTTGGGTGGTTCTGCCTCTCCAATGTCCACTCTGGCCCTGGCCAGCCTCCTTCCTGTGTCATTCACAGATGAAGAGCACAAAGCTCCAATTGCACTTAGTTGTGGATGGCCCAAGGCTCAGGCCCCTGTCTTGGACTGGAAACCAATACCTGTATGAAGCTCTATTGAAGTCAGTAGGGCTCTGCACAGTGAGGGAGTGTCAGTCCATACAGATCTCAGTACAGTACTAGGGACCACTAAAGAAAGTTATACAAGGAGAGATCAGACCTTCATAAGTCACATAGTTGTAGGTGCCAAGTATCTCTCATTTCTGATAATATTCTGTAGTGAGTCACACCATGGTAATCATTTTTAGTGCATTTTTAAATGGCTAAAATACAGACATCCACAAAAACGTTTCTCCTGGACTGATGCATAAAGTTTTTTCTTAGAAGATCGATACATTATTTAGCTTTGTATTTTCAGTCCCATTAACAGAAAGCAGATTTTAGTTGTTCAAATATTCATTTTATATTCTGTTCCACGTCTTTTTTTGTTTTTGCTTTAGTCCCAAGAAGAACTACAGGAGTATTGCAGATGTTCTGGGATTACTTATGTAGCTCTGGTCTCTGCTAAAGAAGAAAGTCATGTAAAGGTAAGATGGATCTGGGGAGAATTTTAAAAAAAAAATACTTTTAGATGAGTAAGCCCCTTGGGGTAGGGACATTCTAGTGCGAAGGTACATTCCTGGTGCCATATAAATTCATAATAATAGAGTGATTTGCTCTTCTGCATCTGTTAAATTTTCTGTGGCATTTTTCTTGAATAGGTGATCTATTGCTGCTATTTGATTGGACCTCTACAGCTCACTACAATTTCGGACTTACTATAAAACAAAAAGCACTCTGAAGAATAGAGAGTGGCACACAGCAGAGTAGACCCACTTTACTTTTGTGCTAGGCCCAATCTCCACCTTTCTCTTCTAGAAATAAAATCTGGTGGCTCTTAAATACAAGTATTTGCTTAGTTTGTCAGACTGAGCTGCATTGTAACCCTGATCTCTTTTTTTAGAATTCTGAATTTACCTTTATGCATTTTAATGGAATTGAATATTCATCAATGTTGTCTTCTCATGGTTGTTTTGTGGTGATAAAAATTAATGAGTAGTCTTATTCCTTTTCCAGTGGGCATTACAAAAAGCACCACAGTTGACAACCTCCTTGGTAGCTAGTGAACTGGTTAGTTTGAATGGGCATAGAGACTAAACAACAGTCCTCTCTAGGCCATCATTGATGTACTAAGACGTAACTAAGAGGAATCTGGAATTGTTGTTTGTGCTTTCATCTGTTCTATACATGGACATTGGCTTTAGGTGACAAAAGCTGTTGTCCTGGTAACTTTCACAAACCCTACATTAATGAGATTTCTAAAAAATATTATCACTGACTCGGGGGGGGGGGGGGCATTGTGTTATGCTGCTTTTTAAAATCTCATTTCATTTAAAAAAACAAGGGGTCACTTGTTAAAGCCAGTTAACAATCCATCTCCCCCTTGAGACTAGGGTACAGATTTGTTACAACAGGGTGGCAAACTTGCTCCAAATTGCCAAATCCTGTTATAGGGTGTCTGGCTTGCAATGTGAGGAGGCTGTTGAGCTGATTGGTGGGGAAGGGGGGAGTTCCACAGCCCCATTCCAAGGTTCCCTGACCGTGCAAGCGCTCTTCAGCCCACCTGTCCAGTAAACCCAGTTCCCTGCTTCTCCTTGGCCTGCTTTTATCTCCATGGCGCTCCATCGCCTCCAAGCTATCTTAACTTTTTTTGCACTCCCCAGTTGTGTACACAGCTTTGTGACAGTTAAGACAAGTTAGGGGAGAAGGAGAGCCAGGGAACCAGGCTTGTTAGATAGGCAACTGAGGAGTGCTCCTGTATAGCCTGCCTGTATAGCAAGCGTGACTCTCCTCCCAGATTGACTGAGAATTTGTCATAACAGGACAATAATATATTGCCCAGAAACGGCGCCTAAGAAAGAGATTGTTATAGACAGGAGTTTGCTACAGCAAAGTTTGCCTGTATGTAGCATGACTGATGGTATGATAAAGCTGTAACTGTTTTACCTCAGCTACTGCAATCTTCTTACTGGTCTTCCTCGCTCTCACTTAAACACACTCACTTCTGTTCAACACCTTATTTGCTGTTTTGGTCATGTTCAGCCCCTCCTCTGCTCCCTCCACAGACTGTCTCTTTGCATCTGGCACATCATTGCCTTCAAGGCTCTTCATGGTCTTGTTCCTTTCTATCTTTCTGCACTCTTTCCTGCAACATTCCCATCCAGGAGCTTTACTCCTCATCTGCCCCAAAGTCTCCTGTTCCCTAAATAGACTTTTCCCCTTCTCCCCATGCCTGAAACACCCTTCCTGTGAATGCATTCGATCAGCTCCATCCCTCCCAACTTTCAAATCTCTCCTCAAAATCTACCTTTTCCACAAGGCCTTCCCTAGCTACTCATTCCCCTAGTCTCCTCACTGAGGCTGTCCTTTCCCTCAGCAGCCCTTCTCCCAGTAACTAGGCTAAGCACGTGCACCTACAACTTCTTAACTTCATGAATCTCCCTACATTCCTTCTCTTTGTCTTCTCTAGATTCTAAGCCTCTCAGGGGCAGGGACCCATCTCTAATCATGATCGTACTGTGCCCGGTACATTGCTGGTGCTATAATAAATAATAATATAATTTTGCTCTGTTTCCTCCCTGCTTTTAATCCCTCTTAAAAATCAACTTCCATCAGACTTTTCCTAGCTTTTCATTCTGAGAGGCTGCTAACTGATGTCTCCTCTCCTGTCATTCAAGGTTCCTTTTTCCCCTCTAACTAAAGTAAACACGTGTACCTACAGCTTTTCAACTTCATGAATGTATCCCTGCCCCTCCCTATGTTCCCTTATCTCTCCTAGATTGTAAACACTTCAGAGCAGGGACCTGTCTCTAATTAATTATTGTTGAGTGCCGGGTGCATTGCTGGTACTTAATTCTAAATAATAATAATAATAATTAATACTTAATATCATGCAGTATAACACGCCCTCCATGTACTTCAGCTGTCTGTCTTTACTTTATTCTTACTTGCATGAACAAGTTGATCTTGACAGATGTGTGGCAGAGGCAAATTAAATTATAATTCATGCAATTTGAATTAAAAAAAAAAATAGTCCCAGTTTGTTACACCAGAATAAAAAGATAAGGAACAAACTAATGGTTTAAATAACGGCACAGTTCTTCAATTGAACAACACTTTATTCATCAAAACTGAGCAAATCTATGTAGGTTTGAATGCTGGAGAGTTACTTCTCTTCACAAACTCAGTTGAAAGCAACCATATTTCAAAATCCTTTACTAAAAATAAACTGTGTTTAGTGAAGCAATCTCCACCTCTACCCCCAAACCATCTCCTTATCCTGGAACAAGTGCTAGCTAAGTGGCCTATCCTAAACTGTGGCAATGTTAAGACAAATAATTGCTTATTATTTGTTCCTAAAAATCTAATAGAGTTTCACTGGCCTAGCCATCATATAGCAACAATAGACTGATTACATCTGAATATTCCATCTTTCATAGGTGATGAATCTATTAAACTGGTATTTATTTATTATTTCTGCTTTTTCAAAGTTATCAATAAATAGGTCATTATAATAGTAGTCCATTACTATTTTGTAGGTTAAATCCTTTGAGAAAGAAAGGCAGACAGAAAAACGGATTCCAGAGTCTGATCTAGTAGAACATCTGGCTCAGAAACTGAGGACTAAAGTCTGTGATGAAAGAAGTAACAGGTAGCTGCATTACAACTGAACAGGAATAGTCAAAATAAGAAGTTGTGATGTTCAATTGATGTTACATGGCATGAAATCAGTGGTTAATTAGAATTGCCATTGACAGAACTTTGCAAAATCTCTTTTGTATGGATGGGGTGGGGACAGAGAAAAAACTAATTTGAAATTAATGTATTTTCTTGGGAAATCTTTTCAAAGGATATTTCTTTTCACTTGCAAGTGAAGTAAACATTTTAAAGGCTTCTCCCTAATGCTTTACTACAGTTACAAAGAAAATGTTTAGACTGGGCCTCTGCTCAGTTATCCAGTGTACATGAGCCAGTAAATAAACACTAACAACCTGCATGTGTGGATACGGAAACATTATCTCCTCTGTGAACACAGTGTTTTTTGCCTTGAAAATACATTTGGACAAATGGGCTTTGCAGGAAGGGGTGACTCTTTTTTTTGCATTTGTAAAGGAAATATAAAGCCCCCCCTCCCCCCTTGGTATAGTTCCATTTCTTGATAGTTTGCAATCTTAAAGCAAGAGAAAATGCGACTGTCCTTCAGTGTTTCTCATCACACGTCACACTTCATATTTAAGGTAACATTTTTATAAATAGCTTATAAAGGGTTAATAAGTTACAAGATAGGATTAATATATTACTAGAAGTGCACCTGTTGAAGGTGGAATGGATGGTTATAAACCATAATAAAAACAGCCTATTGGCATGTTGGACTATCTGTAACAGTTGATTAACCATTTTCTAAGTGACCTATTCATTAATTGATCCTTTATAAAACTATATTTATAAAGCACAACCTAAAAACACAAACTAAAATTTGCAAATACTTTCAGTAAATTTCGCATTATATTTTTTTCCAGCTAATTGCAGAAAAAACAATGCTTGATAACCTCCTTTGTGTTCGTATGTTAATTCTAGCTTGTGGTACTGCCCTGCTTCTGCATTATTGTGTCAATTTTCCTAACCTTTCTTGTGTGCTTGCTTTCATTTTAGAGAAGCTTCCGATAATCTTCCAGTACAGACTACAAAGGGATCATTTTCTAATACTTCAGGTATATTTTTGGATATTCTGCAGTACATTTACTTTAGAATGAACTCTTGGTAGGATGTTTTATAGTACATTGTAGCGGACAAACAAAAAATGCCTTTCTTAACTTTTACCTGGGCAGATGCACTACTGTGATTCTGAAAGCTGTGGTCTAAACAGCATAATGTTAAATTATATTTAAAATACAGAGATCCTTTGAGTTTCCTCTCCAGATTTACCAGAAAACTGTATCTGTTTTGTTAATCCCAGCAGTTGAAATGGTCACATGATGAATTTTTGTGCCACCTTTAAGACAGGAATGGGGAACCTTCTGGCCTATGGCCCCTTCTGTACTGCACATGGCTGTTCCCCCATCCCACCTTCAATATAATTATATGCCTTCTTTTGTCTGATCTGCAGAGCGAGCACAGGCTGTTGTAAAGGCCAAAAAGGAGAAGCTATCCCTGGGGGCTGGGGAGTCACCCCCTCAGAATGCTGGGCAGGAGGAAGGGCGGGGGACATAGCCACTCTGGGAGTGTCCTGGGGAGAGAGGGTATGGTTTGTCAAGAGCACTCTGTAGGGGGGTCATGGTTGTTCATTGAGAGCACTTGGGGCAGGGGCAACCCCTGCAGAATGCTCCTGGTGCAGCCACCTCAATTCTCCAGCCCTCAGAGCTTTGGAAGAAGTGTGATCTGGCCCAGGGTGGAGAGAGAATTCCTCACCCTGCTTTAAGAAAATACATATTTTGTATTTCCACTCCCTGGAAGCTTGCCACAGCACAAGCCTGAGTGTTTTCTGGAGGCAGTGTAAGACCTGTTTATTTGGCCAGGCATTTAGCAGGTGGAGTTAGGGTCTGGGGTGGCATTTGTAAATGGGATTTTTATATGTAGTTTGAGTTTTAAATCTGTTTTATTGTATTCATGTCTTTATAGATAGTTTCTTACCTGCCCTGAGCCTTTGGGAAAGGGCAGGCTAAAAATCAAAATAAATACTCTTATCAGATCTTGTTTCTGTAACCTGCAATAGAGCAGAGGCTTAAGAGTAACCCAATAACAGTAGTGTGGTGTGAAGATCTTTTATTATTATTATTATTATTAGATGACATTTGTTGTGGGTGACAGCAGGAAGAGGGTTTGTATGCAAAGTGTGAGGGTCTAAATTAGGCCTCAGCCAGACTTCTTAGATCAGTGTACATCGGGGGATCCTGCTGTGTCAGTCCAGTGCAGATGACTCTTATCCCCTTCGCACACCACACCAACACTTACTTTGTGCCATGCCCTTAAGGTCTTACTACAAACTGCTGAGTCCCTCCAGCTGCTTCGCCGCATGCTATAAGCAGGGATCCATATTCACTGTGTTTTCCCCACTGCCAGTGATGGGAGAAATGCAGTGAACACAGGTCCCTGGCCATAAGACACTGCCACAACATGCTGCTGCATGACCACCACTGCTGCCGGTGGGATCAGTTACATGTGGCATCTCCTCCACGTCTGATCATGGGGTGGGGGGTGGAGTGGCAAATATTCTTGTATGGATGGAAAAAATGCATTCTGAATCTTTTCACTTTTTAGGTTTAATTGAACCACATAGCACGGTTATAGTTCCAAATGTCACTGTTGTATCTCCCGAAAAATTGTCTGCTGGTATTAGACGGCGCCATGAAATTCAGGTATATGTAGATTTCTTTCTCCTCTCAATTATAGTTTAAAACTCTTCTGGGTTTGTTTGTTTTTTGGTGTGGGGTGCTGCTTTTTTTTTTAATACTTTAATTCATACTAGCAACACTCAGTTTCTCCTACCACTGTTCTTCTGCTTGGGTGATTGGAAAAGGTATCTCCTGGATGAACTTGAAGTCTTGCCCTTAGTATTTAACTGTCCATGTCACCCAAGCTAGCTTTTGCCCCCTTTATCTGCCACATTCTCCTGTATTTCACTCTGGCATTAATTTTTTTTAATTTCTCGCCCTTCATCATGGAGGCTCATTCCTGACATAGATGTAGGATAACGTTGCTCCTGGTTAAAAGTTGACCAGCTAGACACATAACAAGTTTAAAATCACAAACTAATTGCTTTCCTGAAATAGGATGTTCAACTTTAGTCTGACATACATTTGTATAATACTTTTACCCATTGTGAATTAATTTAATTTGCAGGTACAAACAAGACTCCAGACATTCATTGCAAACCTACAACAGAAGATAAGTGAAATAGAAGTTTTAGCAGTAAGTCTCTTTGCTTTCTTGTGTGTCTTAAAAGAAAATGTACTTCCTGCACCTGCAAACATAAGGCTTTTTTCTATAGACAGAACATCAGCTATTCACTACCCTGTCTCCACTGGAGCGCTAAGCTCTCATTTTTAGATGCCCGGCCTTGAGACAGAGATTGCTTTGCATTGGCAAAGAGAATACCTTAGCACCAGGAGGCCAGAAATAGATTCCAAAAGTATTCAGTCCACTCATCTCCATCATCTTGCTCTTGGGGAGTGGTCTTTGAGAACCTTTTTCCAAGGCTGAGAAGCCTTCCCAACTTTCCAAAAGATCCAAGCCTTTGGTACTTGGTCAGCTGTCATCTACTGCTGTGGCATTTACTAGTTAGGAATCATGGGAACCACTCGCTCGGGCTCCAAAAGCCCCAGTTAATATCTTCCTCATTGTTTCTTTTGGTACCATGCTGACTCCCTCATAGGCTGAAGTTGTTCAACCCTCAATTTCACCAGCTGAAACACACACACAGGTTTAACATGTAAAGCTATGTATCATGTGATTATTTTACTTTGATCTCTATAAGCTCCTGTTTTGCAGGTAGATCTACCCAAAGAAAATATGGTACATTTCTTGTCATTGGAGGTAAATCAATGAGTTTTATATATTTAACTGTGGTTCCAAGTTTATAATATTTAAAGTTTTTAAATTTTGCTTTTAAGACATTTGAGAAGTCTCAGAATATTATTGTGCATACATACAAAAGGTCAAAATTGGGCCTGAAAAATAAGAACATGATAACTGCTATGCTGAGTCCCCCCCCCCCCCCCCCCCCCCCCCGATGGCAGCCTGTATTCAGCACTGCAGTTTATGCCAGTCGGAGGGTGTCAGCGTGACATCCTGAGCAGGAGGTTGCATTCTCTGACCATCTTGGCTACCAGATATTGATTGATCTTCCTCACAATGCCTTTGATGAATCCACTTGTTTAAATACATCAGCAGCAAGCTTTCTCTGGTGAGGTAGAAGGACTGAATCAAACAATTTCTGCAGTGTGCTTCCATTTTACAGTAGAGAGGTTTTAAGACAGGAGTGGCCAAACTGGCTCACAAGCGGTTGAATTACAACTCTTAGGAAGTGATGTCTTGCTGAGGATCCACTGCTGAGCTTCAGCTACCAGTGGGGCCCTTCAAGAGGCAGGTGCTCACTACCTCTCCTAGGAGGAGGGAGCTTCCAGACCTGGCACAATTGGATTGGATGGGTGTGGGGCTGAGGTGATGCCTTGCTGAGGAGCATCACCCTGTTTCACAGCCCTGCACCATCCATCACTGTGGGGGAGTATATGTGTGTGTGGCATTGGGTGGCTCTACTTGTTACATTTACTACAGGGAAAGTCAACCCCATGGTACTTAATAGGTCATCCCATGGTGAAGCAGCATTAACAAACATTTATGCTGTTCTGGGTTTATGCTGCCACTCCATAAACTCTAACCAACAGTGAGAGCCCATCAGGTGACAGCATGGTGTAGCCCAAAAGCCTCACTAGTGAAATTGGCAAGGCAAATCTCCTCAGTCGACAAAGTAAAATTCAGTGCTGGTGAAAAATGCTGTGGAAAAGCCCCGTGCACTGTGTCGTGTTTTCATCTGCTCTTTGGTTCGCCTGATGAGTTCTCAGATTTGTTCCAAGGAGCAAATCCCTACAAACCCATGTTCCCTCTGTAGCTAGCTCCTGGGTTTGCTTGAACAAATGTTTATGCTTGCCCCTGTGTTAGGTATCCGGAACAGTGGCAGGCAATACACGTAGAGACATCCACTGAATCCAGCAACACCTGGATTGAGTTTGGCTACCACATTTCATCTTCCAAGTGTGAATGTCAGCGTTGTGCCTGCATGGTTGCTTGTGGTTTCCCAAGCTGCAGGAGAACAAAACTTGAGTGCTACTGCTCCAGTGCAGAACCCTCATAGGCAGGAAAGACAGCAGCATTACTTGATTTTTGTATCTGGGGAAGGTACACTTTAGGAGACGTGTGTGTTAAATGAGAGACAAAAACATCACAGGTTGGGGATAGAATTAGAGTAGCACAAAAATCCTGTTCCTTTCCCAAAGGGTTACCAGGAAGCGGAGCTGCACATAGATTATAATCCTGCAACTGTCCACTGCAGAAGGCAGGAGCTTGTGGAGTGGGGGATGGGGGAATCAAGAAAGTTCCTTCTGGTGGTGGGTGACTTCATGATGAGCCAATGCCCCCTAGATGGAGTCTCATAGGAATGACCTAACCAGAAGCAAGGGCCTGCAAACTAGGATGTTTCTACACATTGTTTCTCATTTGATAACACATGGAATGGCACATGAATGATGTCACCAGCAGTTTTATAGCCCTGACTTCACACAGGTGCCTGCTCCAGTGTTTATCATGGGCTGTAGTGCGTATGCCAGTAGCCATATCCATGAGTGCATTACTCTGCGATTTTGGTCCCAGATGCATCATGAATGTGACATGGGTCTGACATGGCAGCATAACGGTGTTGCCTTGTATGGGGTGGGGCATACTTGGCCTCGGCATGGCTGTATGATGGCATCCATTTCCTCTATCCCCACCACATACATGGTGGAGCATAGGCTGTGAGAACCTGAGCATGGCTACATGGCATCATTGTCAGGGGGAAGAGGGCAGGAGCGGTGGGGCAGTCCACATGCGGGAGAGAGGCACTTGGTGTACAGTGCCTCCCACTTGTAGTATTGGGACAGGGTTAGGTGACTCCCCAGTTGAGGAAAGTGCCACTGATTGGATGCCTGAAATGGTTGACTCCTCCAGTGGCTGGAAGCTGTTGTTATGGCCTTGCTTGCTCCCCCACCATTCCTTTATGGGATGACATGAGGTGAAAACAGACATAATGTTAACCCACTTTAACATTTTTAATGCATGTTGGAGGGTTGTATTGGAGCCCTGTAATGTGCATAAGGAATGTTAAAGTGGAGTTAGCATTATATCTGCTTTCACCTAAGGCTGATTGAAATGGTGCAGCCCAGCATCACACCAAACAAAGGAAAATTGGGGCTCTTACTTGGGAATTTTCCTTCTACGAGCTCCACTGGACATTACTTCAAAACTCTAGGGAGATCCCCACCTTGGCCGCTAGATGGCAGAAGAAGAACTATCTTATGCTCAGTGGGGAGCGATCCCTAGAGACTCCAGAGTAACAAAGCCAAACCTGAAATAAATAACTCTAACTCCAAAATAAACAGATTAAACAAAGTAAGCTATAGAGAAGAGTAAAACCCAACACACGCTGCAACCTAGACTCAGACAACCAGCCCACGTATGAAAAATTAAGCAGAATTTGCAAGCAAAAAATAACATCTCCTCGTGCAGGTGGGTTTAGGTGATGGCCAGTGGAGCTCGTAGAAGGAAAATTACCAGGTAAGAGCCCCAGTTTTCCTTTCTCTCAAGCTCCCTGGACATGACTTCAAAACTCCAAGGAAGTACCAAAGCAGTGCCCCAGGAAAAAAAACCAAGGGAGGGATAGAGGAGATGCAACCCAGGAGAAAAACTATATACAGAAAGGGAAGAATTCCCCATTTTTAAACTCCAGAATACTCTGCAGCACCCAGCAGCCAAAAGCTGCTTCAGCTGACTCCAAAGTATGGATTTTGTAATGCTTGGTAAAGGTGTTTAGGGAGGACCAGGTCGCTGCCCTGCACGCCTCATAAGGCACTCGAGATCAAAATGCCCAAGGAGTTGTAGCTCCCCTCAGGGAGTGAAATGTAACGCTTTGAGGGGGCAAGAGGTCCTGCACTCTGTAGCCATTGTCACCGATCTGGCTATGACTGATTTGGAGGCCTTTTTCCCCCTTTGACTTGGACAGTAGTTCACAAACAGAGCCAAAGATTTTCTGAATCCCTGTTTGTTAAGATAAGTTTTAAGACCTCATCTCATGTCCAGGTTGTGCCAGAGCACCTCTTGAGGGTGAGATGGTCTGGGGCAAAAAGATGGAAGACCGATTTCCTGGGCCCTATGAAACAAGGTGTTAACTTTCGGAATGAAGGCTGGGCCTAATCTCAGTGTGACAGACGCTTTTTTAAAAATGTAAAAAAACAGGTCCATGGAAAGGGCTCCCAATTCTGAAACTATAGGCTAATGTAACTGCCATGAGGTGTCAGGACTGGGTTTTGAACTCCCGACCCTGGGGGATCTGGAGCACTGCCTCAGCGGCTGGTGCCACTCTGGGCGGTGCTAATGGCCAGGTCCGGACACCTGTGTCCTCTTTCATGCCTCCGCCCCCCTGTGCTGCCACGCCCCTCCCCAGCTGTGTCTTGTTCCCCTGACCTTGGCTCCCTGCTTCCTGATTGGCCACAGGTTGGCATATAACCCATGGTGTGGCCACAGGAAGCTGTGGGAGCAACTGCTCTTACCCGCCCCCCCTCCCTCCTGTTCACCAGATGCTGTGAGCTATCTCGTAGACCTTCCTTTCCTTTTCCGTTACTTGCTGTACCCATCCCGCTCTCCCACTCCCTGAGGGCTGTTGGTTGCCTGTGTGTGTGTGTGGGTGGGTTCCTGGTCCTTCCCCCTTCCGTCCTCATTGTCTGGCTCTTCGGTGCAACCCTTGCCTCTCCCTGTTGTCAGCATTGGTAAGCGTGCCCTTAACCCAGNCCCCCCCCCCCCAGTGTGTGTCCCCCTGTATCCCTGTTTGGGGTTGTTCCCCCTCGAGTCTGGGGCTCTCCCGTGGCCTTGTGTGATCCCCTTCCCCCTAGGGGCGTGTTTTCCCTCCTTACCTGGCTACCCCTGACCGTTTCTGCCTAGCACCTTCTCGACTGGTATGTCCCATTGATGTGCTTCAGATGCTGTCGTCCCTACTCCCCTTTCCCCTCGCTTTTCCCTGTTCCTCTAACCTCAATGATGAGCCATGCACTCTGAGACTGGGTTTCCCGGCTGTAGGAACGAAGAGCAGTCTTGAACTACTCCAGAGACCGGATGAGAGGTTTCCCTTTCCTGGTGTCTTTCCCTCGCTTGGGGTCCCTGGTCATTTCTATAGTTGCCCTTGGCGTATAGGCTCCCTTCCCCTGCCCCAGTCCTGACATGAGGAAGGAAACCTTTATGGTCAAAAAAATAAAGTGATACTTCCTCCAGAGGTTCGAAAGGTGGTCGTAGGAATGCCTTTAGGACTACATTTAGATTCCATGAAGGAAATCTATGTACAACAGGAGGGTGGAGCGAGGAGATCATTCTTTTCCCTGCTAAAATCATTTAATGTGAAGGTGAGAACCTACCTTAGAACCTGTAGAAGCCCCTAAGACACTGTCTATGGCTACTACCTGCCTTGAGAGAGTGCTAGGTTTCAAACCCTTCTGCAAGCCCTCATGTAGAAATTCTACGGTAATTTTGACATCAGCCAAACAGGGATCAAGATTCTGCTCTGAGCACTACTTTGCGAATACTCTCCTGGTACATTTTTGTTGAATCTCTCCTGGAGTGGTGTCCAAGACTTGGTTTGACTAGCCTAAGCTTTGGAGAGCTCACCTTTCAACAGCCACACAGTCAACTTCAGGTGCTGCGGGCTGTCGTAAGTAAGAGGGCCCTGGGACAGCAGATCTGGAAGAAAGGGCAGTCTCAGAGGAGGGGCCTCATCCAGTTCCCTCAGGTCAGAATACCAAGGCCTCCTGGGCCCTGCTGGAGCCACCAAGATCACCCTGCTCTTCAAGGTCTTTATTTTGGTTACTGTCCTTGCTACCAGAGGAAAGGGATAGAGCAGGCCCGGCAGCCAATCTTGCTTCAGGGCGTCAATCCCCGCCACGTTGGGACACCTGTTTCAAGTGAAAATCTTGGAAGCCTTTGCATTGGCTACTGAGGCAAAGAGGTCAGTGTTCCAGACCCCGAAAGTTTGTGTTATCACCCTGAATACATCTAGACTCAAGGACCATTCCCCTAGGTCCAGCCGTTGTCTGTTTAGCCAGTCTGCTGCGGTGTTCTCCACCCCCGATGTGAAGGGACTGCAGGGAATTGAGTTTGGCTTCGGCCAATACTACGATTTTCATCACTTCCTGATGTAGAGCATTGATCTGCCCTGGTTGTTGACATATGCCTTGGCTGAGATGCTGTCTCTGTATACTAAGACATTTTTGTTTTTTTACCTTGGACTTGAAATGGAGACGTGCCAGGTGGATGGCCCTCAGCTGAGTTTGCTCCTTTTTGAGTCCTCTCAGAACCAGGTCCCCTGCACAGAGCTCTTCTCTAAATGAGCTCCCCCCAGCTGGAGAGAGTTGCATCTGTGGTTATCACCACTTTGTTGGGTTCCACTAATGGCATCCCCGCCTGGAAGCAGGTTTCTATCAACCACCAATCCAAGGAGGCCTTGATTCTCCATGGAACCAGAACCCTCGGGTTGAGACCCTGAGTGATTTCCTCATGAAAGGGCCTGAGGAATTTCTGGACTGTTCTGGAGTGCATCCTGGCCCACTGCAGAAACGGGAAACACGAGACAGTGAAGCCTTGCAAACTCACCCATTGCTTTAGTGGAGAGGAAGACTGAATCTAGATCTATTTGATGAGATTCCTGATCTTTAGTTTCCTCTCCATTGGAATGAACAGTCTGCCCTGTAAGGTGTCGATCCTCACCCCCAGATGCATGAGTGACTCTTCTTGTGATTCACCACGAACCCGTGGTCTTCCAAGTACTGAATCATTCTCTGAACGTCCGCTTGAATCTTCTCCCTGGAAGATGCCCTGATTAAGGGGTCGTCTAAATATGGGTGAATGTGAATTCCCTCTGATTGAAGGTTGGCTATCAGAATTACTAGGACCTTTGTAAATGTCCTCAGAGAAGTCAACAGGCCGAAGGGGAGCGCCCTGTATTGCCAATGCATCCCTTCGTACTGAAACCTGAGGAAGCGCCTGTGGTTGTGATGAACCGGGATATGAAGATAAGCTGCTTTCAAATCCAAAGAAACTAGCCAGTTTCCTGAAGAAATAGTCTCACAAATTAAGCTGACTGTCTCCATCTTGAATTTCTTTAGTTTGACTGACCGGTTCAGTGGAAAAATTTCAACCGCATTAGGGGAATACTGACTGCCTCGCTAAAGATGCAGCTGCAGCATCTACCTTTTGGTGTTTCAAACAGCGCCCTCTTATGAGCAGAGAGAATATAAAGCCTCTTGTGTCTTGGTCAGGCAAGTGCGCTTTGCTGGGCTACTCCACTCCTTCCTGGCTAATTTTTCAAAGGTCTTATCTACTAAAAGCCCGTAGCCTTTTCCAGGGATTTTTGACAAATATTCCCTAGCTGAGTCATCCTCGGAAGACTAAAGGGAACATTAACAATTCTTTTCTGATTTCTGCTTACTAGGAAGAGCTTTATGGAATTGTCTATACAAACTTTCCATAGCTTGCAAAGGGAAATCTCTCCCCTGGCTCCTTGGTGACTTCTGTCTCTGGGGCAGTATCTGAATATTCTCCCTCCTCCGGGGAGCAAAATCTCTTCGAAGCCTGAAGGGAGAGAGGCTGATCCCTTTCCTCCAGCTCCTTCCTCCTCTGCCTGTTTCCTCCTGTGCTACACCCTCACGTTGGACGAAGGGATGGTTTCTCTTTCTTTTGACTGGGGAATAGGCTTGAGTTTCCTCTTTTGAGACTTAAGTCCATTATACCTCCCCCACCCACCTGCTCTTCCTCAGATGAGGGGAAATTCTAAATTTGGAACCCCTAAGCGACCCTTGGTGTTGCTTTTCCTTGTTAGCTATCTTAGACTTTCCCTTGAAGGGAGGCTTTTTGGTGGGTGCTGGGCCCCACGGTGCTGTAACTTTTTTCTTTTGGCGGGCTGCTAGGGGACTGCCCCGCTACAATTTCCAGGGACACAATAATCCATCCCAGCATGTCTATTTGTAGGGCCTCCGCTGGGGACAGGTGGGGGCTTTCATTTTATTGGTCCTCCAGAGCTTGCATCTCAGCACTAGGAGGCTCACACAAAAAAACTCAAGTCCGCAGCAGGGAGTGGGTTCTGAGACATCTGAATTGTTATCCAGTCCAGATGCCAGCAGCAAGTCAGAAGTGCATTACGGGGTATCCACAGAGGCCCTGTGGCAGCCACTCCACCCCTTCCCCACACCAGCTGGGGTGGGGGGGTCGGGGAAAATCCCACGCCGTCTGTGGGATTAGCTCTGAGGGCTCAAGATGAGGTTTTCGTTGCTCCTCTTCAAATTCTAAACAAATGTCTTGCCCCTATGGTGGAGCTTGAGTTCCACTCCTCATGGCGTGAGGCAGAACAACTAACTGGAGTCTCTAGGGATTGCCCCCCACTGAGTCTGCTCTAGCATACGATTATTGTTGTTCTGCCATGTAGTAGCTGAGGGGGGGGGATTTCCCCAGTTTTGAAATCATGTCCAGGGAACTCAGGAGAAAATTAAGTTCTCCAAAACAGTCTCTCTTTTTGGGGGGGTGGGGGTGGATGTCTGGGGCAGGGCTTCTGGTTCCTTCAGACAATGAGGAAGTTATGGGTGTGGCTCTGCCCTTCTCAATGCTTTGCATTTTAATGATCTCTGTGATGACTAGATGTCAGAAGGGTACAAGTGCATGGGCCGATAGCTAATATGGACAATGCCCAGTCAAGCCAGTGTTTGCCTGTCCTTATGAACTAAAGCAGGTGGGTTTAGGCATGTTGAATGTGTGGGTAAACATGTGGAAACACCCACTAGTTGGACTCTCAGCAGCTTGAAGGGTGGGTTCAGCTTCTGCAGCTCACAGGTGCTTTGTCTCGTACCCAGTAGTAGTTAGCCTTCTGGCAATTAAATATTAGCTTGGTTTTTTTAAAAACTTTGATTTTAAAGATATATGCATGGCAACACTGCTTAATTATCCTCGCTGCAGAAGAGGAGAGACCTCAGATTAAAAATGTCTCATGTTTTTTTGGCATGTACCCCAAGAGAACATCTCAGAGCTGCAAATATTTACACACAGCATAGAAATTATGAATAGTTAGTGGTTTAGGGTCCTAAATGTCATTTTTTTAATGCTGGAAAGGAATATTGCTGGAGTGGGCAGAGCTAGGTTTATGCCTGACTGGCCAGACATATGAGCCCTGCAGCTTCCAATCCAGAACCGTGTTAACAGCTCTCTAGCAAGAACCCTCCTCCCTGCCTGGTCCAAGAAGTTTGACAATAGGTCTTATGACCTCCTGTAACCTGCAGCCACCCTCTCTAAGAACTGCTGCCAGGATCAGTATGGCACAAAGAGGGAGCTGCTCCTATTCTTCCAATCCCATCCACACATGGTGGCTAGAGGGAAAATACCTGCAGCTTTCCCCAAGAGGAGAAGGAGAGCTGTGTAGAAGAGTCTGAGGTAAAGGGAGGGAGGGGAGTTGGCATCAAAACTTGTGGATGGGAGAAGGTATGTAAGTGCCAGGCTGGAGCATGTGGGAAAGAGGGCATAACGCTATACAGCAGTGAAATGTAACTATATGCATTTTTAAAAATAGATCTTGCCTTTTTCCCCTCAGTGTGATGATGATGAACAAGCTTTTGATATGACTGTGAAACAACTGCTGTCCCGCTTGCCAAAGCAGAGATACATTAAAACAGTTTGTGATGAAATTTACAAAATCAAACTGGAAAAGAGGTAATTTGTACACACACCACTGTAAATGCAGGGCTGTTTTATCCATTTGGCAAGTAAGCTGTTGGACTTTTCCTGAGAATTTTCAAATAGACACTTCTGAAGGTCTTCATCCATGTATTTGCTCTTAAAATACACATAAGCATCTGATTAGTGTAATTGTCTTTTTTGTTTAGGCATATGCTTTGATTGTAATGCTCACCTAAAAATGCATACCTTTTAAAAGTGCATAGCTACACTGTCAGTATAGATTATGGAGCCTATGTATTCTGTTCTAGGTGTAACTATTAGGGAGTCTTTAGCATGCTTACTGCATTAATCTGTTCCCTTGGAGATAAAGTTCTAACACTTTTTTCCCTTTCTCTCCCCAGAGTGCCTATACTTATCCTGTATAGTTATCGAGAGGATTACTACAAAGTTCTATTTTAGTTTTTCAGAAGATGTTTTTGGTTAGTGGCAATCTTACGCATACACCATGACTGTGACTAAAACTTCATCTGGAACCCAGGAAGTGCTGGCAACTGTCAATGTGAAAGCTGCTTTACACATGCTCTGTCTCATGGTACAAGCAGCAGTTTTGATGTAAATGTATTTGAGGCAGCTACTATTTAATATAAGCTGTACATTTAGCTAAAATAGCTTGGATTTTTTTCATATGTATTACTTTATAGCAAAAATATAACTTTTTATAAAAACTAATGATCCTAGTGCCTTGTCTTTCTGATGGTACTTCTGGAAACACTGTTTGAAACTATTTGATGCCTGTTGTAATTCAGGACAGTGGGTGGTACCCAACAGAAGAATGAGAGCTTGACTTGAGACTTGGGGAAGAAAAGAAAAAAAATCACTAAGGGAAAACACTGTTCCAAGTCTTCTGCAAAGCCTTATCAGAAGGCAAATGTTTCACTTACAACTTTACTAACAAAAATAAAAATCACTACTTTGGTTGTAACCATAGTAGACAGGGCAAGGCTTATTTTTAAGTGTTGCTTGTACTAGTGAAATTACTTAAAATTTAAATTGTAGACAGCAGGACAAAAGGCATTTTGCAGCTGTGGTAAGGGTAGATATCACACTTCACAATAGAGATGGACTGATCTTTAAGATCTAGGTCTGTTATAAGTCACTAATATATAAAAACTAAAAGGGCCTCTCTTCCCTCCTAAGCCCATTTTGAAAATACAAGCTCTGTGGGCCCCAGCTGTTGGGAGTTCTTAAAAACAGGAAGCTCTAGATCTTTTATATAGGTTTCTACCCAACCCCCTTCCGTATGTGCGTACAAGATGAGCTTCTGGGCTCATCTTTCTACTACCACAACTGAGCAGTCAATCCATTTTCCAGCTCAAGAGAAGGGGTATACAGTCCTTGCAACTGTAGAGGCTTGTATTAAGCTTCCTGTGGGAAAGGACTCCCAAAACACTGATAAGTTACGTGTAAGCAAATTACTTTCTCTCATTTGGAGAAGGTACTGAGGTCCCTCTCCTACACAAGCCAGGCAATGATCCCCTAGTAAAAACAATAGCTCTACTTACCAAGACAAAAATATTATCTTTAACTTTAGAGCAACAGAGAGACTGTATCTGGGGAGAAGCAGTCAAGTCCACCAATTGCTTCAAATTACTGAACATTTTTATTAGAAATTTTGACAGTTGTTCCTACCCACTGAGCAGGAAATATTCCATTTATAGTTTAACCATTCAACATAGGAGTATTAAGTCACTGCACATGCCATCTTGGGAGGGAAACTTGCTATTATGGAAGATAGTTAGTTACCCAAGATTGTATTCTTGTGACCACTTTTCCCCACTGCTTCAAGGGCAAGAAGCTTCCATTAACCGCCCTGTATAAAAAAGAAAAGAAAAAAACAGCAGTGCAAGTGCAACAGTTGGCAGGTAAGAATAAGACTTCTTAAAACCCTGTAGATATTCCTGGCACAACATCCACAGAAAGCACTACTACTTTCAATTTATTGAACAAGTATTGTTTATATCCTGTTTTCCACTAAAGCAAAGCCAAACAAAATGTTGATTCAAGACGTGTAACTATGAAGCCTAGTATCTGGGTCCATTGCAGGGATGGGGGCACAGTGCTCTGTCATTGCGTTGCTTTACTTTTCTTGGTTTTGCTTTTCTTGTCTTTCTTCTTCAAGCCATCCATGTTAGCTCTGAGCAGATTGGAATATGCCTGCAGTGAAGGAATACATTGGTTTTTTAGTTAAGAGTTTCAAAAAGGAGGGTTAAATAAGTTACCTAGTGTGTAAGCTGCAAACTCAACCTGTGTGGCGGCTTATCTCCTGGTGGGTCTGGGCTGCCGGCAGCATATTACGCCAGTGCTCTGTTCTCTGCCTATAAAGCCCTAAATGGCCTAGGCCTTACCTATCTGTGGGACTGCCTCACCCCCCAGGTTCTGGATCAGCCCCTGCGGTCATCCGGGGATGCCCTGCTCAAGGTCCTTCAAGTCTGCCGGGGGACCACACGGAGGGCATTCACGGTGGCTGCACCACGGCTGTGGAACTCCTACCTGGCAGGCCCTGGATCTCCCCTCCTTTTGAAGAAGTTGTAAGACCTGGCTGTTCTGCCAGGTGTTTGGCAGGGAAGGGTGATTTGGAGAGGGGGAGGGGGGAGTGGATTATTTTGTTCTCCTTTTATGCAGGAGGGGCAGGGTAACAAAACTTTAGTTAATTTAATTAATTAAATAAATATTAATAGAATGCCAGAGTTGGAAGGGACCTCAAGGGTCATCCAGTTTAAACCCCAGCTTGGGTACAGGATAACTACACCATCCAACGGGCTGCTATTTATAGCTAATATAGCAATGTCAGATTCATCAACTGTGCACATTCACACAAGTTTTCAGGGGACCTTCCCTTCAAGTTAAGAAATTCATCTTACTCAATTTGAGACAAATTTTTGGAGGTCCCCTCCCAACCTTGCACACCCCACTCTTATTCCTTGTCACCATCAGCAACAGGGAATATAAACTGCAGGACCCCCAAGTGTAAAATCCAAGGACCAATGTTCACTGTGTTTATCCCCAATGGGGGAAACCTATTTTCATTTATCAGAAACTTCATGTTATCCAAATAAGTTCAGTCAGGAAATGTTAAAATTGGTGCTAGGAAATATCTTTTCAAGTACCTCTCTTATAGCTCTAGCTACTTACTTTATTTAGGGGTGAGGAAGATGGGAGAGAACTGGGGGGGAAAGAATGTTTTTTAGATAGTTCATTGGGTCCCTCTTCACATCGCAAAAAAGGCAAAGGGAAATCTTTCTATGCCCTCTCGTCCGGTAATTCGGACAGTGNATAAGTTTTTTGTTTTTGAAACTGTTGTGCCTTTAACGGTTTTCTTAAACGATGAGGTTTTTTGTTTTGGTAAATTCCATTAAGGTTATTCTTGAATGCTTGAAACCTAAGTATTGCACCACAAAACATCAAAAAGTGAAACAACCTCATTGATTTTGTCTATGCAGAAATAAATAATCTAGAGTGTGTGGTTTCCATGTTGGTCCCACATGTGAATGATGGAGACAACGTAGTCCAAATAATCTTTTCGTGTCTGGCATCTCTTTTCTCTCCCTATCTAGCCCATGCTCCCCTCACCCCTGTTACTTTGTCACATATGGATTTTTAGATTGTCAGTTATGTATTAGTAACATGAGAAGTTTTAAATTCATTTTCCTTTTATTCCAATATAAAAATACGCAATACTTACATTTCTTTAGTGTTATGTACACACTGCCTGAAGTCCTGCATTTTTGGAAAAGCCTTGTTAGCTCTGTCAAAAACTGCAAACAAGAACAATCCACCACAAACATTAAGAAGCACTGTCTCTCACAAGGTAGCAAACTAACCCATTCTCTGAGTAACTAATGGCAATACTATAAGTATTACTCAAGCAAGATAGCACCTTACAATACTGTTTCCTGACAAATTAAGGCATGTTCTGAGGAACAGTGTTAAACCGAAAGTAGCTCCTTTGATTTAATGTACTTATACAATTAAACCAAAGTAACTACTCTACTTCAGTACCATTTTCAATGCAGCTACAAACTGATGTGGTTACTTTGCAGTCACCCTCTAACAGTTATTACTGTTATTCCTGACAAAGGATTCACACTAGTTACTCCAAACTAAAGAGATAAGGAGAGCAAGTAGCACCAATTTTTCAGTGAGAAGAGGTGAGAAGTAATAATTTAAGGCTTAACTACTTCTAAGTATCTCTTCATTGGACCATGGCCTTAATTCAGGAGTGGTCTACCCACTTGGAACCATAAGGGTATTGAATCAATACAAACATGGCTACAAAGTAAGGCTTCAGTCTTAATAACCTAGGCTCATGAGTAAGTCCTATTTGGAAAGAAGCAAGCATGTTTACAAATTACCATGTGCAGCCCCTCCTCTCTTCGCTTCACTGGCTTCCCCTTCCTGAACGAATCCTGCACAAGCTCCTAGTCTTCACCTATAAAGCTCTNGTGCTAATCTTTTTCTTCCCATCTGTTGCTCTTAGAAGACATTTGTTGTCTGCTGGCTCAAAGCCATCCACATGGCCCTTACGTGGGATGGGTCTTGTCCGACCATCATCTGTATGATAAAGTAATGTTTATTCATCCAACTTTTACCAAAAACGTATATGTACACAAGGATTGATGTACTGAAGCTGGGATCCCAACTAGGACTTCAAAATGGGGTGAGTGGGCCATTACATTTGCTTGGAATCATAATCCCCACTGGCAGACTTCAGATTACCAACTTCTGTAGGCGAAGGTATGCAAGCTCTTTCGGGTCACACAGGGCACTGTCAGGCTGGTAATCAAGGGTGTTAAACATGATAGATTCAAGTGGGGGGCTAAGTGTTCCACCCACCTGTTCGCTGAGAGTGCTGAGCCTAACGAACAGGATATGAGGGGGTGGGCAGAGGAGGATATGCCCCAATGTGCAGCAGGGAAGCAGAAAGCTAGGTGCTTCCGCTTTCCTCTCCTCCTCTTCAAGCACTTTAACCAAGAAAGTTCAGCTCCCTCCCTTGTGAGACCTGTGCAATGATTTCCAAGGGGAGGTGTTGCAGGGAGCAAATCCAATCAGGTGACTTGCCAATCAATTGGCAAGTTAAAAAAGGAAGCAGGAAGACCAAATGTCTTCCACTGTTAAATGGGGAGGTGAAGGAGGCTATCAGGGCCAAAAAGGCATCCTTTAAGAAATGGAAAGCTAGTCCCAATGAAAATAATACAAAAGAGAATAAACACTGGCAACATAAATGTAAAGTGTTAATAAGGCAGGCCGAGAGATTTTAAAGGGAGGCTTGCTAAAGAGGCAAAAACAAGCAACAAAAACTTTTTCAAATACATCAGAAGCGAGACGCCTGCTAGGGAGTCAGTTGGGCCATTAGATGACAAGGGAGTAAAAAAGGGGCGCTCAGAGGATAAGGACATTGCAGAGAACTTGAATGAGTTCTTTGCATCTGTCTTGACTGTGGAGGATTTTGGGGCGATGCCCATGCCGGATCCTTGCCTTGTGGGCGAGGAATTGGGAGAGCTGTTATAAATCAGTGTGACGTTGGAGGATGTGCTAGGGCAAATGGACAAACTAAATACTAACAAGTCACCAGGGCCAGAGGGCATTCACCCAGAGTTCTGAAGGAACTCAAATATGAAATTGCAGACCTACTGTTAGTAATTTGTAACCTGTCACTAAACTCTGCCACTGTACCCGAGGACTGAAGGGTGGCAAATGTAACCCCGATATTTAAAATGGGATCCAGAGGTGATCCTGGAAACTACAGACCAGTAAGCTTGACGTCTGTGCCAGGCAAAATGGTGGAAACCATCATTAA
>QEPC01001090.1:1362939-1377084 GCA_003113815.1 Sphenodon punctatus | reverse complement strand
CCCAGTCTCACACACCCTCCCGCCCTTTCCATCCCAGGCCCCCAGCCTTTGCTCCCCGAGTCCCCCCACACACCCCACGCATTTACTCACCACTGTCGCGCAGGGCAGGGCTGGCAGGCTGACTAGCACCAGGCCGAAGCAGTTCAGCAATGGAGGCGCTCGGTGGCAAGATGTGCTGTGGTGTGCATGCTCAACTGTCTCAGTTCAAGCATGCGCGCCGCAGCACATCTCACCGCCGAGCGCTTTCACTGAACGCCCGGGTGAGACTTTGCATTGAGCCCATAGGGCCCATAGGGCTCAATGCAAAGCTGCCATGAGCGGGAAATTTCATTTCCCAGCAGTACACTTGGACCGAACGCTCAGCCGCCCGGCGCGCATTCAGTCCAAGTTTGTCCCTTCTGGGATTCCAGACAGAGCGCTCACTGACTGAGCGCTCTGTCTCCGCCGGGCAGCTGAAATTGACATTGGAGCACCGCGCTGCTCTGACTGTAAGCCAAGCTGCAGCAGTCAGAGCAGCGCAGCGCTCCGATGTGAATTTCAGCCGCCCGGCAGAGACAGAGCGCTCAGTCAGTGAGCGCTCTGTGTCAGACTGTCAGTGGCACCGGGGGGACGGGGGAGAGCGGGGTCAGGGTACTGCCCCCAGGTGCCCTCAGACGAGGGCCGCCACTGTGCCTCCTTCCTATCTAGGCCTTTATATAGCCCTGATTGGGTCCTGCTGCACTCACGTCTGAGCTTGGCTACAGCTGCTATTGGCTGTGTGCTGACGAGTTGGGGAACTGATTCTGTCATGTGTCATCACAGACCGTTTTTAAACAGGTGGGCTGAGTCTGTGTGCGACAGCTGGAGTGCCGCTGTATGGGCCGTGCGTGGCGGGAGGGTGCAGATGGGTGCACACCCATCTAATCCTCCTCCATGTACACAGCAATCTGCCTTTTCACTGGTTGCTCTGTGAGTGGGGAATGGGTGGAGTTGGGTGTAGATGGGTGGAGGCATGTGGGTTGTGGGAGCATGTGCCCACGCACCTCCACATTCAAATGAGATGCTCCCACACGTGGACACAGGGTGTCCACTCCATGTGTGGGAGCATCTCGTTTAAAAACAGCCATAGCCAGCAAATACTCTGCCACACAAGAGGCGATTCCTTGATACTTGACTACCTTCCTTCTACACTCCTGCAGCAGCCTCCATAGTAGCTGTGTACATAACTGAAATCAGGGAGTGAGGGTGTTTTCAGATGGACACTTATCCCAGGTATCCTACTGTCACCGGGATAGTTTGTCCATCTAAACACTGTCAACAGTGATTATTATCCCAGAATAACAAAAATATCAGGGTGTTTTAAAACCCCAGTCACTGGGGTTTATAACAACCGGTTGTTAAACTATCCCTGGATAATGTCCATCTGAATGATATTATCCTGGGACAGTCAGCTATCCTGGTGATTAGTGCCACAGAGTCTAATGGCAAGGTATGTGTTCAGAAGTGTTCAGAATACTCAGCTGCACAGAGGATGTGCTGTTACAGAGAAAGGACGTGACATCTGAGTCCCAGAAAACATTGCACTGAACTTGGCAGAAAAGCACTGTGGGATTTTTAATTCATCCCGGAGACTCTAATCACAATGTATTGTTTACATGGTCTATCCCAGAATTATGTTATCCCGGGATAGAAATGTCTGTCTAAACAGGTATCACTTTGTTATCCAGGGATAATAATCACTGGAGATTATTCTAATTTTCCCGGGATAGCGTGTCCATCTGAAAATGCCCTTGAACTCAAGCTCAGTTGTTAGAGGTCATGTATCTAAGTAACTAATGCCTACGCTGGGCGATTGTGAGGTATTTAATTTGCAGTCAGCAAATAATGCGCGACCGCCTTCCATGCGCGTGATCCCCGGCAGCCGTCTCGTGTAATCCCACGTCGCGGGATTTTGAAATATCGTGCGAGTGGGTCGCGCAACGGCGACCCATTCGTCTAAAAGCGGCCTATGTTAACTTTCCTTTTTCTGGATACTTTTTTCTTTCTCCCATATCTCCAGAGGATGTCCTTTCTTTATTAATAAGAAGAGCAGAAGTAATCTGGTTCCATTAACCTTCTAAAGAGACCTACATCCTTTGTCCTGTTGATCGTGACAAGTTGACTGTTAGTTCCAAAATCCAGTTCATTACTTCATTCACATTGTGAGTTGGAACCGTCTTCTCACTGTCCCAACTGCCAGCTATTTGGCCCTGATCAAGGCTGTATGCCAAGGTTTTCTTCCTGTCAGTTCTGTTTTCTATTTCATCATTAAAAATCAAGCTTTGGATGAGTTTATCTTGGCCCCAGACAAATGCTGTCTCTCAAAACAGGACACACATGCAAAGCAAAAAACACGCATATAATTCAATTAATTTCAGTTATACTTTATAAATGTTGCCAAAGTGGAAGAAAAAAGACAGACCTCGTAAGGAGCAAGTTCAAGTCACCCTTTCTCCCAGAATGGATGCTAAGCCACATTTGGAGTATAATTCCATATCCATTAGTCATAACAGACAATTCGTGGTCCAGTGACAGGTGATTAAATGGCATAATATCCTTTCCACTCAGGAAAACAATCTTGGAGTCATTGTGGTATGTGGACAATACATTGAAATCTACAGCTTAATGTGCAGCAGTGGTAAAAACAAACAGAATGTTAGGAATAATTTGGAAAGGGGCACTCGAGGATAATATTTATATATTATTTACTATACAATTTTATACCCCGCCCCTTCTGCAAAGCAGTTCAGGGCGGCTTACGATTTAAAACAAAAATATAAAACATAAAATACAAATATAAAACCACTTTAAGGGGAAAGCCATAAAAATATAAACCTAAAACAAAAACCCTCTCACCCTTGCCCTCAAAACCATCCCACCCAACTTGTCTCACTCTCTTAAAGCCTGACAGAACAGCCAGGTCTTACAAGATCATCTAAAAGAGGGGAGATCTGGGACCAATTGTGCCTCCGCTGGGAGGGAGTTCTACAGCCTTGGTGCGGCTGCTGAGATTGGCCATTGCAGAACGGCATTTGGCCATTGCAGATAAGCTGAATGAATTATTTGCTTCGGTCTTCACTGCAGAGGATGTTGGGGAGACACCCACACCGGAACTATTTTTTGTAGGTGATGAATTGGAAGAACTGGCACAAATCAACATGACTCTGGAAGAGGTTCTAGTGCAAACTGACAAACTAATTAGTAACAAATCACCAGGGCCAGATGGCATTCACCCCAGAGTTCTGAAGGAACTCAAATATGAAATCGCAGACCTATTAGTAATTTGTAACCTGTCACTAAAATTTGCCACTGTACCTGAGGATTGGAGGGTAGCGAATGTAACACCAGTCTTTAAAAAGGACTCCAGAGGTGATCCTGGAAACTACAGACCAACGAGCCTGACATCAGTGCCGGACAAACTGGTGAAAATTGTTGTTAAGAACAGAATTACTGCGCATGTTGATAAACACAACATAATGGGGAAGAGTCAACATGGATTTAGCGAAGAGAAGAATGTATTGGAATTTTTGAGGGTGTAAATAAGCATGTGGATAAGGGTAAGCCAGTCGATATAGTGTATCTGGATTTTTAGAAAGCTTTTGATAAGGTCCCTCACAAGAGACTCTTGAGGAAACTAAGTAGTCACGGGATAGGAGGCAGTGTCCTATCATAGTTTGGTAACTGGTTAAAGGATAGGAAACAAAGTAGGACAAAACGGTCCGTTTTTGCAATGGGGAGAAGTAAATAGTGCACTACCCGGGGGATCTGTACTGAGATCAGTGTTGTTTAATTTATTCATTAATGGTTTGGAAAAGGGAGTAAAGAGTGAGGTGATCAAATTTGCAGATGACAAAGTTATTCAAAGTAGTTAAAACCCGAGCAGACTGTGAGGAATTGCAGGAGGATCTTGAGAGACTGGGTGACTGGGCAACTAAAAATGGCAGTTGAAATTTAATGTTGACAAGTGCAAATTGATGCACATAAGGAAAAATAATCCAAACGATATGTACACAATTCTGGGGTTCTAAATTAGGGGTTACTACTCAGGACAAGGATCTTGGAGTCATTGTGGACAATACATTAAAATCCTCCACTCAATGTGCATCAGCGCTCAAAAAAGCAAACAGAATTTTAGGAATTATTTGGAAATGGATAGAGAATAAAACAGAAAATATCATAAGGACTTTATATAAAGCTATGGTGTGACTGCACCTTGAGTATTGTGTGCAGTTCTAGTCGCCTCATCTCAAAAAAGGTATAGTAGAACTGGGAAAGCTACAGAGAATGGCAACAAAAATGATAAAGGGTATGGAATGGCTCCTGTACGAAGAGAGGCTTGATAAGCTAGGGCTCTTCAGCTTGAAGAAGAGATGACTGAGGGGATATGATAGAAGTTTATAAATTAAATCATGAGTTTATAATAATACGTTTATATTTACCCTCTCAAATAGTACTAGAACTATGGGACATGCCATGAAACTAACTGGCAGCAGATTTAAAACAAATAAAAGAAAGCATTTTTTTCACTCAGCATTTCACCACATTAACTTGTGGAATTTGTTGGAAGATGTACAGCTGGTTTTAAAATAGGATTGGATAAATTCTTGCAGGGTAGGTCCATTAATGGCTGTTAGCCAGGTAGGTTTGGGGGACATAACCTCTGATTGTCGGGAACTGGAAGCGAACAACTAGGAATGGATTGCCCCATTTTGACCCGCTGGGTACTTCTCCCAGGCAAAAAAGATTGGTCACTGTTTGAGACAGGTGCTAGGCTCAATGGACCATGGGTCTGATCCAGTATAAGGGCTTCCTATGTCCTTACATTCTTATAATATCATGTCTGCTGTTTCTTTCACATACACACATGATTTTCTCTGTTATATTCACTCAGTTTCTTCTCCTTTTACTTTCTTTTTCTTGAGAAATTCCTACGTTCCAAGAGAATCGTACATAGTTACTGCTTTTACAGTAACAATATTTAGTTGTTGTTGTTGATTTTTATTTGTTTAGCCTATTAGACCATAACAAAAATATACAATACAATAAAATATACAAATACACAATTCCCATTACAAATAAAATGTATATAAAATAAAGTTCACAAAATCCTCAAGAGGTTGACTATACATCCTCCCAACCTTGTTATACCACCCATCTGTCCCCTTCTTACATTCTTTGCCAGGGAACACAGTTTTCACCCTACAGGGAAGAGCCTAGGCATCCTGCGGGGGCATGGTGCCCGGCCCTCCACACATTACACCTAGCCCCATCAAAACACCATTCCTGTGGACTGCATCATATGCAGTACCTTTATAGGCGGTACACTTTACAACCCATTCCAAAATATTGAATTTAAACATAAAACAACAGCAAAAGACAACCCTTATAGAGCCCAACAGAGACATTTGGGGTCCACTGGGGGAGTAGATCTCTTTCTTCCCAAGCCTCCTACATCTTGCATGACTCACAACTATAACTACCTCCTAACCTTATAACCAAAACCCCCCAAAAGGGGCAAAATTGGAGGGGCTCGAGGGACAACCCCCTCCTCCTCTTTTATATTTCCCTATGACCATATCCTGCTACTATCATTAAAGAGTAGCTAGATGCCTGACCGCACACTTTGCCCATGCAATGAGAGCTCCCACTGATCTACTAGTAGATATTTACTTAAAGCAGAAGGTCATATAGCATATACTATGGCTAAAGCTACATTTCCAAGAGATTGGTGGGTGGCAACTGCTACTGTCTTTTAGGCACAGGGGACCTCACAAACTTTCTCATAAGCTAGCCCGTGAAGATTCATTTCCTCCTCCTCCCCCCTTTGAGTCCATCCCCGATGTTATCCATAATCTTCCATAAATTTACAGTCCTGGGATTAAAACTTTCACAAGTGGTTGTAAATTTCCACAGCCTCGCCTCCAAGACTTCTAAACCCCTCCCGTCCTGGAATCTATCAGAGATTTGTCCGTAACATCTTTAACTACGGTCAAGAACTTAGCCACTTTTCCAGAAACCAACTGATTTTTATCTCCAAGCAAGAATTTTTCCTCCATCCTGTTTCTCCCCTTGGTCTCTAAGCAGAGGAACAATAAATATCTCCCTCCACTCTTGATAGGCAGGACAGATCAACAGTATGTGTACCACTGTCTCAACATATTTATGGTTAACGTTACTACACTCCCTACATAGCCGTTCTTGTTGAGGTATCCCTCCCAATCTACCCTCAGTAACTGCTGATGGAAATACATTGAATCGAGCTAACGTCAACGCCATCCTTGTTCTCCTCATCCTATAATCAGACAGATAGGTGGCTCCTTCTCCTGGAAGCACAAACTTCTCACATAGTTGGGCTACTTTCTGGGAGCTCAGCAGAGCATGTTCAAACTGTTGTTCCTGGTCTAATATCCGGGACTCACACTGCTTTTAAACGAGGGCGCGCTGAAGCGCCCCCCAAATGCCACATTAAAGCAGAGCCGCCGGAAGTGACATTCTCCCCGTTGGCGGCGGTGGCGGCGGCTGGAGACACGGGGCTTTGCAGCGGCGCGTTCTTAAGACTTCAATTATTAGGCTTAAGAACGCGCCGCTCCAAAGCCCCGTGTCTCCAGCCGCCGCCGCCGCCGCCGGCAACGGGGAGAAAGCCACTCCGGCGGCTTTGCTTTAATGCGGCGTTTGGGAGGCGCTTCAGTGCGCCCTCGTTTAAAAGCAGCCTTAATCTCAGACCAGGCCTTTATGAATGGAAGAGTTGAGAGATACGCTACTGAGAGTCCCAAGGAGCTCAGCGTAGAACTAATAAATTCCGGCCAACGACCCTGTGCTGAATGTATTATTTGTGATGCCAATGAGCCTGAGTCGATTTTATTTAGTCGCAACCAATATTTTATCGTTGCTATTTTGGCATACAGGGCAATATGTTTAAACCCTGACTCTGCTCTTAGCAGCACTGCTGGAGTATATTTTGGCACATGCAAAATAATACGGAGAATCCTGTTTTGCTCTATCTCCAGATCATTTTGTTTATTTATACTCCAAATTTGAGCTCCATAAAGAAGTTGGGGGACCAGTTTTGCTTTTATCAATTTTTTAATTGGTTTAAATAATTCCCCCCCCCCCCTTGATTCCAGTAAAAACTGGCAATACCCTGCCCTGTGGCTCTTACTACTGCCCGAACCGCTTTAAGATGGGCATTCCAAGTTGGGCTGGCCGAGATAATAACCCCCAAATATTTATATTTAGTCACCTGCTCAATTTCTGCCCCTCCCATAGCCCACCTATATTGCTTCTGCCTTTTCCCAATCCTCATTACTTTTGTTTTTTGGTAATTAATCTTCAAATACTCGTTCCTACAATAGATGCTAAATGCATCCATCAGCCTCCTTAGTCCCACCTGTGTCCTGGCAATTAATACTGTATCATCAGCATAAAGGAGTAAATTTATTTTCTGTCCTCCCAGCTCAGCAGGATTAAACCCTGGGTCTCCTAAGGCTCCTTTCATATTGTTCAAGTATAAATTGAACAAAATGGGCACAAGAATGCAGCCCTGCCTAACTCTCCATTTGACTTTAACCAACCCAGACAGGGCTCCCTTACTATTCACTCTTACTTGCAATGAATTATTTGTACACAAAGCCCGAATCAGGAGTAATAATCTGTAATCCATACCATAATTCAACAATTTCAACCAAAGCCATTCCCTGCAGACCGTATCAAAAGCCATTTGAAGGTCAACAAAACATACATAAAGGCCTGGGCTCTTGCCCTTAAGCACAAACTTTGAAATCAATTGTTCAATCACAAATATGTGATCCACTGTTGACACACCCTTTTTAAACCCCACTTGTTCCACTCCTATTAAATTTCCTGCGTCCACCCATCCTTGAACTTTGGCCAATAAATATCTAGAGTAAAGTTTTCCCACCACACTCAGTAGGCTGATGGGACGATAATTTCCCGGCTCCTGTATGTTACCCTTTTTAAAGATAGGGACCACCACACTTACATCCCTAGCCATGTACAAGGGATTTTCCCAGATTTATTTACTTGAGTAAACAGAAGGGCTAATACATGGCTCCACCAATCAATATTCCCCTTCAAAAGTTCTGACAGGATAAAATCTTTTCCCAGGGCCTTATGCGTTTTTAAATGGAGAATCAGTTCCTTACTTCATCTGCGGTAACTGGGTCCCATTGAGGTAGAGACTCGATTGTAAATTGCAAGGGGTTGTCTATTCCGATCGTAGGCTTAGAGAATATAGCACTATAATGTGATTCCCATCTGTTTGTTGGTATATTGACTTCCTCCTTGTCCACACCTGAAACCCAGGTGGATTTAATTAATATCCAAAACTTATTTGTGTCCCTTTCTTCTGCCGCCAGAATAAGCCTATCCCAGAAATGAAGCTGGTATGCCTTTTTCTTTTCTTTTATTAGTCTTTTATAGGCACCTCTTGCCTTTAAGAGATCCCCCCCCCCCCCCCCCCCCAACTTTGACTAGCTTTAGTAAAACCCTTGGCTTTCCGGCTGAGTCGATTAAGCTCTCTCCTTGCACTCCTACATTCTATGTCATACCAGCACGGACCCTTATGGTTTTCCTGCCTATTTCCCCCTTGTACTGTTAAAAAGGATAACAACTGAGCAATCAAGTCATCATATTCCTGTATAATATTCTCCTGATCCCTGAGGACCCTTTCCAAAAACTGCAAGGTTAGGATCCCCCCGACCAATTAATTGGTCTGGGGAGACCACCTGGTCCTCTTTAAACCTACACTTCTCATCAGCCCCCAGCTAGATTCAACCCTGGACTCCTCCGCCCTCCCCTCATCCACCAGATCCTAGGGTCAACGCATCAGCGTGTTTAGGGGAGAGTGGTCCGAATCCACCACATCCAGTACTACAAAGTCAACCACCCACGGGAGTAGAACTTCTGTGATCATGATATAATCTATTACACTTCTTCCCAGGTGTGAGGAATAAGTAAATTCACCTTCCTTGTCTCCTGACCAAGATCCGTTCAAAATAAATAGTTCTACTGAGTCAACAAGTTCCTGCAGCTGGATTCCTGCCATGTTTATTTTCTTATCCTTAGAAGCTCTCGAACAGGGGAATATTGAGGGTAGCCAATTATCCAGAAGTTCACAATCTGTTTGGTTAATTTTCAAGCCCAACCGGGCATTAAAATCCCCTGCAATGATTATCCCTTACGAAGGGTACCTTTCTTTCAAATCCAGCACAGTGTTCTTAAGACTTAACCACACCCCATCCTTATAATAAAGGGAGCTCAAAGGGGGAATATAAACATTTATTATAATTGTAGTCAGAAACTCATAGCCATTCTCCATACTAAGTAAAAGGGGGCAAACCCTGTGAGGCTATAGACCTGAGATCCAGTAGATTTTGCCACTAACAGGGCTATACCCCCACTTTATCTACCTTTGGCCTTCCCTTGCAAGGCTACCGCTGGAATTGAGTATACCTCAAATCTTTTAACAGAAAAGTCACCCTGCATCCACGTCTCTTGAAGACATACGCAGTCGTACCCCCTTATTTGTTCTAAAAACCCGGGGTCCCACACTTTATTCTTCCATCCTGCTATATTCCAGGATAAAAAAGACCATATGGGCACATTCACCGTATGTCATTTTTGAAAACCTCCCGGGAAATTACTTTGTGAGTTCTGCGTCCCATGTATATAATCTCCCAGACCAGCAGGGTTCCCTTCCTTTGCTAGATTGGAGCTGGGAGAGTAAGGCGGGACGCTCGAGCCGCTGCCTGGAACTTTGTATATTTTGTGTTAATTTCCACCTACCTGACAGAGCAGCGAGCCGAGCGGGGGCGGAGCCAGGGACCTGTGGAGATAAAAGTATTAGGGCTCCGTGGGCACGAGCCTCAGGCGCAAGCCAAAGGGCAAGAGCAGAAGGGTATTGCCCTTAAGAGCAGCCCTTTGGATCAGACTGGAGCTAGGAGCCAATATGTTATATACTTTGGAAAATTGTGGATTGTTATATATATAATATTATAAGCTGAGGGATATATTGGATCCTAGTAAGGGCCTTTGCCAAGTAGGAGTGGGGTGTGTGTTTTCCGTGGTGGGCCTTGAACTGGGGAAAACCCCAGAAGTAAAGCTACTGTATTAAAAAGAGTCTGACCCATGCCCTGTTGTGAACTCGTGGCATAAGGTGCTGGTAAGGCTTAGGTGGGGGTTGCCTTTTAACTTGGTTTTATTTTGAAATATTCAAGGGAAATATAGGATTCGGTTGTAAAATGTTAAGTGGGAATAGAGGTAAAGGGAACGAGGAGCATTCGCATTGGGGTAAGGGGGGAGATAGCATGGTTGGTACCCCAAATGAGGATAGCCTGGGAGCTATACCTAAAAAGAGAGGGCGCCAATTGGTTATAACTCCTGACAATGAGGGTCCCAACTTGAAACAACTAAAATTGCAGGACCTGGGGTACGGATTAGTGGAAAGACAGACCCCACCGGCATTCCAAATTCCGATTTCTAACTCTTTTTCTATTTTGGGTGAAAATTCAGGTTTTAGTGAGCCATCCCCAACAGGGCTGGAAGAGGTATTTGGGAGTAAAGGGCTGTTCAATTCTTCCATGCACAGTTCCCCGAACACTATTAAAATATATGGGGATCAATGTATGCTAATTAGTAGCTCGATAGAGAGCTTGTTTAAAGGGGTAGTAGAAATGAAGGGAGCAATGGAGAAAGTGCACCAATGCCTTCAAGAGGTGGCCAAAGATGTAAAAAGCATAGTTGCCCATCTATTTGCTATTGCCCTGCCGAGTCTCCAACCAGTAAGAACATGCTATCCCAATGATCCCCCTGGGAGGTAAGGTAAGACAGGCTCAGGCTCAGATGGCGATAGGAGTAACCCAGGATATAAAAAATAAGGAAAAGCCTAGTGCTTTACAGGTCAAACAGATAATGCTTTCTGATCCTAAGATAGTCTTGTTAAAGATCTTTTCTCTCCCGAATGGTGTGACGCCAGCCTGGTCTTCAAAAATGTTTATTCGTCGGAATTTGGTTACCCTTCTACATTTCAAACTCCAAATAGGAGAAATTGAAACATTCTATTTTTTACTGCCCTCCGACCAGGCCTTGAGGCTGGTGATTTTCCTTAGGGACCCCCGGATAGTGGAGAAGATTTTCATGGAAAAACAGCTATTATACTCATGGGGGATTTTGGCTTCTAGGGCTTTTTCGGCTTGGCCCTCTGAGGCCAGTGTAAAGCAGGAGGGCAGCGAGGAGGAAATGAGAGAGAGAGAGAGAGGGATCTAGGTAATTCCTTGCAGGGGAGAGTTCCAGGAGTAGCTGATACCCAGGTATTGTGAGGACCACCCTCACCTCCCGTTGAAGAGATGGAAATTGGGAGGGGTCAGGGTCCACTACTGGAGAGTTAGATAGGTCAACGAGAGGGGGATAGCTGATTGAAAATGAATCCAGGCAAAACTGAAGTGATTATGGTGAGCCGGCCCTTTGACCTGGGGGGATTGATTGGGACACCTGTCATTCATGAGATCCAGCCTCCTTTGGTCACTTAGTTTCACAGTCTTGGAGTGTTCCTGGATCCATTGCTGTGGTGGCCAGCTGTGTTTTTCACCAACTTCATCTGGTAAGAAGGCTGTGACTCTTTCAGACTCATACCCAGCCACTATCATCCATGCCTTTGTAAACTCAAGGCTAACCTACTGCAAAACACTCTTTGTGAGGCTGCCCTTGATGACTGTTCGGAAACTGCAGCTGGTGGAGAACATGGCAGTTTGCTATCTGTCAGAGGAGGGTTGCTGGGAACACACTACACCAGTACTCCATAGTCTGCACTGACTACCAATAGCTTTTGGGGCACAATCCAAGGTGCTGGTTTTGACCTATAAAGCCCTAAATGACCTGGGCCCCATATATCTGAAAGACTGCTTCCTCCCTTACGGCCCGTCGTGACCCCTGAGGTCAGCCAAGAGCACCCTTTTACATGGATCATCTGCCAATTAAGTTTGTACAACAAGGACGCACAGAGAGACATTCTTGGTAGGTGCTTAACAATTATGGAACTCCCTTCCCCTGGAGGTTCTTCTAAGCCTGAGTCTGCTCATCTTCCAGTGGCAATGTAAGACTTTGCTTTTTGGCCAGGCATTTAGCAGGCAGGGATACTGTTTGGGGAGGTTCAGAATAGGGTTTTTTTAATTGATTCTATTTATGTGGTTCATATTTTTAATGTATTGTGACCCACCCTGAGCCCTTGGGATGTGGTGGTATAAAAAATTAAATAAATAAATATAGCAGGAAATATGGCCGCTCTTTAAGCAGGTCACATTAACTTTACAGAATAAGAGGCCCTAAAGAATGCAAAATGACAGGAATGTCAGGACCCATATCTTGAACCCTCACCCACAGTGTTCTGGAGCAGTAGTTGGGCATGCAGCAGTAGCACCACTGCTTCATGTTCTCTTGGGCTCAGCCAATCTCTCCCCCCCCCCCCCCCCCCCCCCCCCCCCCCCCCCCCCCCCCCCCCCCCCCCCCCCCTTGCCACACATCCTCCTGTCTGTCTCCTGTCCTTGCCACGCCTCCCAGCTTCCTGCCAGCCAGCATATAAGGTTGTCTGGTCACACCAGGAAGCTTGGTGGAGCAATTGTCACTCCTCTTCCTATTTCCAGCCCTGCAGCTCTTGCTCTGTGTGTCTTGTTCCCAGTTTCCAAGTACTTTCTCTTGTTCCTAGTCCTGCCTCTCCTCTAGTCCTTGTCTTCCATCTTGTCTCCTGTTCCCCTTCCTGTCTTGTCCTCTGATCCTGATCCCTTTCTCCCCAAAACTCCACGTACACCCATGTCCTGGATGCCCCTCACCCTGTGACCTTTACAAGGAGTATTTTAGACTAACAAAATGTTATTATATAGCTTGGAATTTGGTGATCTGGATGCCTGAGCTGACATCCACCCTGTTGTTACTGTGAAAAGTGATATTTATGGTGCAATCCTGCCTCTACTGAAGTTAATGGGTGAACTTCTTTGGCTTGAATAGGCTCAAGATTGTGACCTTAAGATAACTCATTACTATTTCTTTACATCCTATCAAAAAGATAGTACATTTAGCTGCATGGCTTCCCTATCAACATCCAGGGTTCCTGCTTCCTGAGGAAGAAGAGGCCAGCTATCCATTGCCAACAACATTTCCTGTATCAGCTATTTAACCTCGTCAATACAAATACCAACTTCGCTTGACTTGGCATCAGTGAAGATAATACAGCAAACTGAGTGGCTACAAGACAAGACAATAATTACCTGACAACCCAGTGAAAACACAAAATACTGGACACAATATATGTCTAGAGTACAGGGGAGATAATTAAGTCAGAATACAGTAGAGACTGGGTTGAACATTAATGGGCCCAAATTTCCATTTTAACATTTTCATCAAAAATGTCTATGGAAGCTGCAGTTTTCTTTTTCAACCTTTGTTAAATTTACCTGTGTGAAAGGGCTGTGGTATTACTTAATCATACTGCACTTCCAAATATGACTGTGACTTGTTTTCCTTTCTGCTGCCTTCGATACTGTTGACCACTCACTCTTGCTGGATTCACTTCACTCCCTTGGCTTCCGTGGCTCCATCCTCGACTAGTTCTCCTACCTCTCTGACCACTCCTTCAATGTGTCTCTTGCCAACTCCAACTCCTCCTCCCTTCCACTCTTGGTTGGTGTTTCCCAAGGCTCTGTCCTTGGCCCTCTCCTCTTCTCTATCTATACCCTGTCCCTAGGCAAACTCAATGACTCCCATGGCTTCCAATATCACCTTTATGCTGATGACACTGACCTCTATCTCTCTGCTCCCTCTCTTTCTCCATCTATTCAAGCTCGCCTCACCAGCTGTCTCTCTGACATCTCTACCTGGATGTCTCAACGTCAACTCAAACTCAACATGGCAAAAACAGAACTTCTTATCTTTCCCCCTCATCCTTCCTCTCCCTCTTCCCTATCGATCCTCATCGATGGGGTCACCATCCTTCCCATCCCCCAAGCCCGTAGCTTAGGCTTCATCTTTGACTCACCCCTTTCTTTTAAACCCTACATCGACTCTGTTGCCAAATCCTGTCGCTTCTCCCTCCATAACATTGCTAAGATTCACCCTTTT
>QEPC01001090.1:1335297-1358916 GCA_003113815.1 Sphenodon punctatus | reverse complement strand
TCCATTTCCTGGCAGAGACAGGCCAGGTTAACCAGTCCCCTCACCACCCAGAGTAGCTCTGCTGGATGGGGCTTTGCAGATGCTATGATAGTGGAGAAGAGGACTTTCTTCGCTGCCATTGCAGCCACGGCATAGTCCTTTGGGGATGATCTGTGCCGAAGTTGGTCGGCTTCAACATGGGTCGGGTGCCACCTGTGCTCAGACCGCCTGCCCTCCTGCTTCGACCATCTCAGGTCCTTTATGTGACGAAGGGGGGAGGGGGGGGACTGTGCTGACGAAGCGGTGGGAGCGGACGCCTGGGTGCAGCCATGTCAACGGCCATGGTTAAAATGTCCTTCCACAAGGCCACAGGTGGCAAGCCAGGGCTTTTAGGGGATTTTAATGTATTTTATTGTATTTTATACTTTTAATGTTGTTAGCTGCCCTGAGTCTGTGGAGAAGGGCAAGGTAAACGTGTAACAAATAAAATAAAAATAATAATCTCCTAACTAGGACTGTGCACAGGGTCAAGTATTTGCATTTGTATTTGTGATTTTAGTATTTGCATGCATTTGTATCTTTATGGTGTTCACTGCATTTTCCCCATTGTTGCCAAGATGAAAAATGCAGTGAACACTGCATTTGGGTTATTTTGGCACAGAAGTGTAGTGAGTCTCTCCCGGTTTGACAGGCCTATAAGAAAAGGAAAACGCAGTCCAAACGGTTGCTAAGTCTGTTACCCATGTAAAAATGGGAACACTGGTTTGGGGGAGGGTGGAGAATATAGCTAGCTTGGTGGGGAGGTTGATATCTTGGGGAGGGTGGAACGGCATGGGTGGGTGATCATGGGTTAATGGTGCAGCAGCAATCAGGCCATATTATGCCCCAACACACAGTGAGGAGCCAAAGACTTTTTTTTTTTTAAAAAAAAGGTAAAATCCATGGCAATGCTAAAAACACGTTAAAACTACATGCACCATAAAAGGGAAGGTGAAAACTGGGAAACCACCCAACCACCTTTAAAAAGGTAAAAAATGCAGCAAAATCAGCAGCATCACCTAAAAATAGTGCAAAGTACTCCAGGTCAGCAGGGTGTGGTGGTTTCCATAAAAACACATGGCATGCAGTAGTAAAACAGGGGCAAACAAGCAGAGCATGTCAGACCATCAGAGGCACATTGCAAGGGCTACACAGAGAAAGCAGGTGGCAATGGGTGTGCAGCCCATGGCCAAGATGCAGCCTGGCCAGGACAACAGTTGTGACAATAAGAACTCTGCCACTGCTGGACCACAGGCTTCAGTTCATGCAGTTTTGCCATCTGTCATTTATGCTAAATGGACTACCAACACGCCATGAGGTGGGACTTAAAAGACAGGGATAAAAATCACTAAAAGGGATGGCTGTGAGGTCTCAAGTCAGACAGTCAGCTGACTGAGCAGCCACATCAACCCACCCGTTGCCCCTGATCCCCTAAGTACCCGGAAATCCAGCAGAAGAGCATGTAGGTCCCTGTGACCAAAGGCAGTGCAGCTGCAGCCGGACCACCACAATCAACGGGTGTGGGTTAAAACTGAGGGAGTCCAGGGCCTTCAAGGAACTCAACGTTTCAGAATAGACCATGGGCCATGCCAGCTGCTCAGCCAACACAAATTTCAAGGCAAGGAAAGTAGCAAAGAGCTCCACAGTGAAGATTAAATATTCCCAAGGGCGTCACTGGGCAATGCAATGGCCAGCACAGACCACAGATGCCCCCACAAGGTCCCCAGACTTGGAGTCATCTGTAAAAGGGGCTGCAGAGCCAAAGTGGCAGGAACAGTGCTCAGAGTAAAGCTGACAGTACCACTCTAGTGGCATCACAGAGTGCAGAAACCGAGAAAAGGAGTAGCAGCAGGAAAGCAAACACACATCCCAAGGCAGAAGGGTGGCAGAAGCCCCGAGAGCAACGCCATCTCATGACAGGACCAACTCCTGCAGGAGGGAGCATGGCTGAAGCCCAAAGGGTGGAATGACAGAGTTCCAGGCTGCGAACAGGGTTTCATGTTGGGGATGAAATGCAAAGTTCCATGTGGGGTGCCCTGGCAGAAAGAAAAGCCTGGCAGTGTACTGCAGAGACAACTGCGTGTGGCGTATGCTGAGTAGAGGCTCAAAGACCTCAATGTACAGACTATGCACAGGCGAGGTGTGAACCGCTCCTCTGCACAGACAGAGGCCTTGGTGATGGACAGGCTCCAGCCTCTGTAGAATGGAGGGCCTGGCGGAGCCATAAACAATGGAGGCATACAAGGACCCAGTACAGCTGCAGCCGAAACCAGTGGTCAACGCCCCAAACAGGGCATGGATCTAGCTCAGCAGGATTGCTGGCTTAAGGAAGAGCGAGGCATGCAGCTGGCTTGGGAGCAGAGAGAATGGAACATGAGGCTGGCTTGTGTGTGGGGTTGCTGGCGTGTGGAAAGGGTATGGGGCTGGCTTGCCTTGGGGGAGTGGACACTGGCTTGGTGGGGGGAATGGAGAATGGGACTAGTCTCAGGAGGTTGCTGGCTTGGGGAGAAGGAATGGGGCATGGAGCTGACTCAGGGAGGGAGTCACTGGCTTGGGGATGGGGAATGAGGCATGGTTCTGGCTTGTGGGGGGGATAGGGTTGCCATACCTCCCCTTTAATTCTGCATGCTTATGAAAAATACATAGTGCAGGGCTGCATTGGTTCTGCAGTCCTGCATTGGAACCAATGCAGCCCTGCATCTTGTATTTTTAAAGTGTCCTGGATTAAAGGGGAAGTATGGCATTGGCAACCCTAGGAGGGGAGTGGGTTCTGGCTCAAAGGGAAGTCATTGGCTTGCTGAAAGTGGGTTCCCTAGGTGGGAATGGGGTATGAGACTTGTGCAGGAGAGTCACTGGCTTGGGGAGGGAGGTGGGGGTGGAATGAGGCTGCCAATGACTCACCATTTCTCCCTGGCTGGGCTCTGCTGGGCTGGCTGCGGTGCCAAGAGTTAGAAAGAGTAGCCCAGCCCCAAGCTGGATATGTACTGCAGTTTGAAGGGACCCAGTTTGAAGACCTCGGATATTGCTTTTTTCAGGAAATGTTGGGTTCACTCAAAATCTGAATACACAGACCTGGTATTTGTGTTTTGATTATGGAAGCCAGAAAGGGCTTTTTCTGGTTTATTTCTTTGTGTTTTGTTGAAACCCAAATGCACGGCCCTACTTCTACCCTCTCTAATCAGCCTCAATATGCAGAATGCCTGTGACCCTTTACCGTCTCATTTCACTGCCCTTGAGTGTGCACTTAGAGAATATCTGTCATTCCAGTATATGAAGATGAGATGGCTAGACGGATACCGAAAGTACTATCTCACTCACTGGCCCTCTTTCTGTAAAAACAAGCAACAGGTGTGTCTAGAAACCCGGACTGTAATTTGGGTTTGTCACTTTCCCTCCTGCTTCCTTTCAGCGTTACCTTACCTAGTACTCCTAAGCATATACTGTCTTCAAACATTCAGAAAGCAAGCATATAGAAGGGCCCCAGGCAGATTGGAAGCCATAGAATCATCTTCAGTACCTGCTCTGCAAAATCTCGAGTGAATCACCTCCACCTACAGTAGAAAATAAGCCAGCCACTGTCAATCAAATCTGGAGAGCCTAAAGCACCACACTGTCAAGGAGCAATGCTACACAAAACAAAGCTTGCAAGTGTAATTTCTTTGTAAACCTATAACCTTAAAATTGGAGCACCCTAGATTCATCATAAATAAATCTTGTCAATCTCATTAGCATTTCAGACTGATTTTGCTATAAGTCACACCTATCAGATATTGAGATTGGGTTATAGCACAGTAAAGTAGGATGTCCCAGTTCTAAGAGTGCAGAGAAGCAAAATGTCTGTGGGATATGAGTAGGGGTCACTATGAATTGGTTGGGATTGGATTACAGTGCTAGGGTAGAAGAAGAAATATATCCAAGGCTAAAGGTACAGAGGATGAAAGAGACTGGGTTATAACGCTAGAATGATGGGAGGATTTTTAAAAAATGAAAAAATTTTAGACCCCATCTTCATTCCAAAATCTACCATGTTTATTTATATTCAGTAATGCTGAACCATGTTATATCACCCTCTGAGACTGCTTGTGTAGACAGGTCTGAACTGCCTTATAATTACATTGATAAGCTGTGCTCTAGTTTTTAACCAGTAATTCCAAGAAAGTGTGCATTGAAAAGGATGTATCTAAGGCCCCTTCGACACTATAAGCACTTCAGGGGCCCATGTTCATTGCATTTCCCCATTGCCGCCACTGGGGAAAACACAGTGAACTGGTCCTGGATTATAAATACAAGCTTTTTGTAACCAGGCCATGACATGCTTCTGTTACAGCAAACACAGTTGCGTAGTGTCCACACAGAAACATTTTTTTGTTACATCACACAAGCATTGTGAATCCACACTTACTATGCTATGTAGATGCAACTGGCTTGCTGCGCTCTGGGTAAATCTGGGCTGCTAGCTCATGCTTCCACAGCAAGGAAGAGAGTCCCTGAGGACAAGTACCCACTGCAGTACCAGCAATAAATGGAGTAATGCTCACGGGAATGACCCATTGTACAGAGAGCTGCAAGGGCCATTCAGCTCAGTTACACAAGCACAATTAGGGGAATGCCATCTAGAATACATTAAAATAACAGCATTATTTTGAAAGAAAACCATGTGCTAGTCTTGATATCTGGCAAGGGGAGTGCACATTTAATTGTTGCTGTTATTTGCCATGAATTAATCAAGTTGTGTGTGGACAATTTAGAGCCAACTGTGTCTGATTGCACACACAGTTAAATTATAATGTAGAAAGGACCTGAAATGGGTAGTCTTAAAACTGATACTACATTTAGTTTACAGTGTAATAACTCATCGCCACAGCAGGAAGCCTCCTCTCTTGATGATAAGTCTTAAGGAATAAAGTAGTTTTGTTCTGTCGTATCTTCTCCACTAGTAGTTAAGGGCTAGAGATTCTATTCAGATACCTTTTGAGTAAATGGCCCTGGTTTGTTCCACAAGAAATAACACAAATGGCTTTTCCATATTTAAATGGCTTGTCAGACTAGAACTCTTCATAGACAGGCAGGCAGCTGACATTTAAGCAACACAGAGTGCCTGATTACCAGGATTATAAAGTTATCTTTTGGCAGAGACGTCTTGGCAGCTAACAACCCCTTAAATCTGAAGGAGATTAGCAGTTCTACACCAGGCCTATGCCTAAGTGACCATCAGTCTCCCAGCACATTCAGTGGCGGAAAGCTGCATGGTTAGAGACTGACACCCTTCCAAAGGTCAAGTGGTTTTCCATACAAGTTGGAGCACAGCATACCATTTTGTTCCTTTCAAAGAAGAGCCAACCAAAATGTTGGATATTAGTAAAATATAAATCAGCTAAATCAGATGACAGGATCAGCCTTTGGACAAACTCCAATGTCTGGGAGAGCCAGATCTTATGAGACTTTGATTATAGAGTTCCTGCTGCTAGGGATGGTTGGGTTCGGAACAGGCTTTTTTCTGTAATTTCTGTTGCTGTGAGAATCAGCTCCAGTATGGGCCTCCTTAGCATTATTGCTTCTGTGAGAAGGGTTGATAGGGACCAGTAGCAGGACAAGCTGTGCCAAAGTTCCTGCTGCTGAGGAGATTAGACCCAAAATAGGCATTGCTGGAATAGGCCCTGCTGCCACTAGAGTGAGGAGGTAGTCTCAAGGGAGGTCTCTCTGGAGTCTGTTGGCCCCCAAAATCTACCAAATTTCTTACTTCATCTTGCCAGACAAACTCTTCATATCATGGCACAATGGCACTGGGTTGCAATATGATGGTTCTTGAATGGCAACAATATTGAACCTGTAACCAAAATAGATTTTGAAATTTTTGTCCGAATGGCATTTGATGCAGGAACGATGCATCTAAATTTGAGCTGCCTTGTGAAACCTCGGTGGGATAAGAAGCCTCAAGATGAAATGTCAAAGAGGAGGCTGATGTAAGAAAAGGCTGCTTTATTTAGTCAGAGAGTTTGAGTCATCTCAAACCTCTAATGGAAACCATCAACAAAGTTCAGAATCTGCCTGATTGCCTGCCTGAACTGAAGGCTATCACCGAAGCTGATTGTCTAAAACGAGGTGCTAGAGAGAGAGAGATTATCCGGAAAGGAGGAAGATGCCAAGTTTATTGGAGGATTTTTGCTTTCCACATACAAATTATACATCACAGTCATCCAAGGGGAGATTTGGGGAAATATGACCCCTTTCTCTCCCCTACCCTTTTTGATCTTTTCCTTTTTTCAATCATTGATCAAACCCCCATGGCCTTCCTTATTGTTCTGATCCCTGTGTTTGTTTTTTAGAAAGGAGCATTTCTTCTCTTTCATTGGCAGCATTTGCTCCATCCTGCAGTAAAGATTTTGTCATGTTCTCCATTTAGATAAGCTGGAGACTGTTCCTGCCATCCCATCCTAAATACACTTTCATTTACTTTTGTGGGACTAAATCATGAGAGTGTGTGTTTAGGATTGGGGCCTGAATGCGTCTGGCAAAGAAATTCCTTTTGTTCAAGTAGAAAATGGCAATTCCTTATTAGATGAGAAGCCTATGAAAGCCTGAATCTGAATGAACATTATTATTATACATAAGAACATAAGAAGTGTCATACTGCGTCAGACCACTGGTCGATCATGCCCAGCATCCTGTCTCTGATAGTAGCCACCTTCACTCACTTCAGAGAAGCACACAATAGGGCGGTCTTACGGATTTGGATTGATCCATAAGTGCTTGTAAGAAGCCCTTACGGATCAATCCATAACCAAACCTGTGCCAAAAAAAATGGTTGCAGTTCAGTTTAAAATCCATTTTTAAAATCCATTTTAAAAAAATCATTGCACATGCACAAAATAGCCAACAGGCCATTCGGACATGCACAAAATAGTGGCAGCAGCATCACTGACATTTTGGGAAAGGGTAGCCGGCCTGCACATGCGCAAAATGGCTGCTGAGCATGTGAAGATGGTGCCACTGCCATTTTAGAAGACGGTGCACATGCACTTTAAATATGGATCCGTAATATGGATCCATATTTAAATCCAGAAATTTTGGGATCAGAACTGCAAGTGGAACTGAACTGCAATTCCAATTGTAAGACTAACCCTCATACACAGCAAGTCATAATGGAGTGATAGATTCCCAACTGTTCACTCCCAGTGCCCAATGTTCAGAGGTTGCATTCTCCCAACCTACTTGACCAATAGTCACTTATGGACCTATCGTCCAAGAATGTATCCAGTCCTTGTTTAAACCCAGCTATGCTACTGGCCTTCTGTATTCCTTAGGTAACCCTACAGTCAGGGACCTGTGTTCACTGTGTTTTCCCCATTGGAGAAAATGCAGTGAACACAGAAACCTGCCTACAGTTCCATGAATCTATGTTCCAGCCTGGTTTGGGCTACCTTGTTGCTGGTGTTGAATACACAAATATAAAAGATAATCCCTGCCCCCAAAGAGCTTACAGTTGAAGTAGAGACCAACAGTGTGGCCCTGCTCCACTGAAGTGAATGGGGCTCTCCCCACCCACCAAACAGCTGAGCGGGGGAGAGGGAACCCGAGAAATGTGTGCACTCTCCCCACCCGCTAAACAGGACAGTCCTCTGCCCCCTGATCAGGGGAGGGGGACCCAGAGGAGAATGTGTGCTTTTGCCAACTGCTAGACAGCTGATCAGGGAGAGTGGGGTCCAAGCACTCTTCCAGGCCCCTCTCTCCTGATCAGCTGTTTAGTAGGCAGGTTGAGCGTGCTCTTCCGAGCCTGATCCTCAGACCTTGCCTCACAGCAGGTTTGCACAGACCGACCAGACAGGAGATGGCCCATTATTCCACACTGGGCAACCTTAGACCAGTTGGGGCAACAGTAACACGTGATGTAGCACTGGCCTTCTCCTGCTGACGCATTGCGTAGCAGCTGGCTGCCTGCCTGGGGCAGAACTGGGCAAACATCTGGTAACCACCGGCCACTCGATCTACTGCATCGCGGGCTATTGTAGGGTACAGTTGTCCAAAGTGGGATAGCATCTCGTGTGCACTCATCCAGTGCTGTGACATCACAGCACTTCGTGTGGGCAGGGCAGACCATTACATCACATCTGGCATTGGTAGAGCCTGGCTGTGTCGGGACTGGATTACGCTAGGATCAGTTCTAATGCAGTCAGACTAGTCAGGCCTGATTTTTTGAATCTGAGCAACAGAACTCTACTTTGTTTGTAGAGTTTTTATCGTGAGAGAAGCTACCCAAGGAGTTAATGACTATGTTGTGAACAGTTGGATGCTCTGTGTTAAGTAGTGCCTTCCTTACTATGCTTTAATGAACAGCCTTGCCCTGTTCCTATCACTTACCCTTGGGGGCAGGCTACTCTGCAGTATCAGTATGTACTCCTCTTTGATTAGGAGTACATTTCCCTCCCCCGCCAACCCTCTTGACTTTCCTCTCCCCTTCTTGACTTTGCTTTAAACACTGTATTAAGCAGAGTTAAAGTGCATTAAGGGCAATTGCTTCAGGGTGTTTGTGTGAACAAGCCTACAACACATTCAAGGAGTAGGCTGGGGAAGTCCCTGTATATCTGGAGTGAAATTAAAGTTCTGTCACTCTGGGAAGATGCGTATCCCTTTCTCCCTTTTTCTCGGCTTGCTGCTGATCATAAACTGGAAAACAAATCCAGTGTTTCTGGGACTACACAAATTTCAGCTTGTTCTCAGCTGATCTTGTTGCAGGGAGCAAGCCCCTGGCCAATTCATTGGCAGTAAAAATAAACACAGTGAAGGGAAGGGGAAGAGGGGGGCTGGAAGGTGCTGAAGAACGAGTAGGAGCTGCAACAGCTGGTGTTTTCTTTGCTGGTTCCTTTCAGGGGATTTAGGCAGACAGGAGATGTGTATGATTAATGTAGAATGATAACGCCTCCCCTCCCCTTTATGGAGAAAAGGCAGCTCCCTGTGTATAACTGTTCTTCAAACTCTTTCCTTTCAAAGCCTCAAACAGTCTCCGTCACCTCAGATGCAAGGTTGTGGGTGCTGGCAGATAGCAGCACGTGGGTGTACTAGCTATACAGTGTGGTGATCTTCAGCTGGGCAGTTACCTTATTCGGCAGGTTTTCAAGCATAGTTGCACGTCATTGAGTTCCTCTAAAACTGCCTGTCTAGTCCCAAGGTAGCACCTCAAAGTACTCCCTTCTAGCCAGTCAGCATAGGCAACCCTTTCTTTCAGACTCAGATCTGACTACCATCATCCACACCTTCATAGCTAGATTTGAAATGTACAGTATGTGGGGCTGCCCTTGATAACTGTTCAGAGGCTGCAATTGGTGTAGAACACAGTGACCTGCCTTCTGGCAAGGGTGGGTTGCCCGTTGCCAGAAGTATATTACACCAGTGCTTCAGAGTCTGCGCTGGTAACCATTCCAATAGCTTTCTGGACTGCTCGTTCAGGGTGCTGGGTTTGACCTATAAAGTCCTAAATGATCTGGGCCCCACATATCCCAAAGACTGCCTCTTCTCCTATGCTCCATCGCAATCCTTAAAGCTGGCTGAGAACAATCTCTTGCAAGTTCCATCGGTGCACCAAATCTATACAAGGGCACATATAGAGGAACGTTCTTCACAGTTTTAGAGCTCTCTTCCCCTGGGGGATTGCCAAATCCCAGGGCTAAGAATAGGCTAGGATTCAGCCATCTACTGTGATTGTTTGATAGTTTTCTGTGAAGCTATAAGTCCCAACATCAAACTGAATATTTATTTGTCATTATTCTCAAATTTCACAATACGGAAAGCTTTAACGCTGTTGTGGTTTCAGCAGATGCCTACTACCATTTTAGAGGTTAGATATAAAAAAATCCCATATGAACTGCGATTTTGTTTTTGTGGTACTAAGCTAACCAGTTAGAAAATCTGACACATTACTTGTTTGACTACCCCTCCTCTAGGAAGGTGAGGGGGAAAAAATTGGGCCCCATAATGAGGAATAAATCCTCGCAGGATGCTAGATCCAAGTTGATGTTCTTACTGGTCAATCCTCAAGATAGTTATTATTATTATTATTATTATTATTATTATTATTATTAACAAACATTTATATAGCTCTAGCAGTGTACCTGGCACTTTACAAAGTAATAAAATAGACACGGTCCCTGCCCCTAGGGCTTACAATCTGAGAGACAGGAGCTGGGGGAGAGACTTAGGAAGGGGAACAGAGGGAGAGACAAGGGGTCTAACATTCATGAAGATGCGAGGTCTCAAGTGCACGTACTTGGCTTGGTTACGATGAGAATGACAGCAGGCAGGTCCATGTTGCAAGGATAAGGGTAAACCGATCGTAGGTATAGGAATAGTGGCTCAGCAGGATAAAGAGTCAGACAGAGCAGAGCGAAAGAGGTGAGTTTTAAGGAGAGATTTGAAGGTATGAAGGGAGGGGGCAAGGCGGATGTGGACAGGGAGGGAGTTCCAGGCATGGGGGGCAGCAAGTGAGAAGGGACGAAGGCTCTTAGGGGAGCAGGGAAGGCGTGGAAGGGTGAGTGATGGTACAGAGGAGGAGCGAAGTGCACGGGCTGGAGTATGGAGGGCGATAAGTGCAGAGCGGTAGGGGGGAGCAAGGTTGTGAAGAGCTTTATAGGTGAAGACTAGGAGAAGCCTAGATAGTATAAGGAAAGTTGCTATTTATGCCCATATGTTAATGATTCACCGAAGGCGTAAGATAGCTACTCTTCAAAAAAAGGTTTTAACTTGAAACATTTTGTTTTGATACTGGAATCAGCTAAAGAACTGTAAACTGATGCTTATGATAGAAAATGGTATATATGGTAAATTTGTTTTATGTTGTTAGGTAATTGCAGACGTGACGGGTCTTTCGGCCCGCCATGCTGAACCCTGGCCCTTGGTCCATGATCAGACCGGCAGTCCTTTAGACGTGCTGGCCTGATCACAGAGGGGAATCAGGGAGGGGGCGGGGCTGCGCAGCACAACATGCGGCCGCTCAGCCCCGCCTCCCGCACTCCACCGGCCGCCCGCCCTCGGGGAGACGGGCAGGCACAGTGGCCGATTAGGCTGCTGCGCCCGATCCCATACCGCGGTCTGGACCTCGGTCAGGAACGGGCCAAGGTAACAGACATTACTTTTTCCCCATTCCTGATCGTGGTTAGCTTTGGACCCCGCCAGGAATTCACCGTGGTGAACATCTGGCGGGGCTCAAACAGAAGTTCACGCAATCACAGCCACCACCCTGAATCCACTGTGATTCAGGGTGGTTGACTGTGATCCTGTAACATCTGAAATTACCCGTTGTTTTAATTTTGTTTTAATCTTTGGTAATTATTACGAATTAGGATGTTGATTGTATGGGTGAAAACAGACATGATGCTAACCACCCTTTAATCACCCTTGGTGGTTATTATGCATGTTGCAGGGCTGTATTGGTGCCCTAGGCAGCCCTGCAACATGCATAAACAACCACCAAGGATGGTTAAAGGGTGGCACTGGTTAGCGTCATGTCTGTTTTCACCCTATGATATTCCTAGGGCCAATGGCCAAGTCAATAAAATGATTATGATTGATGATGATAAACAGGTTCACAGTTCAGTTTCTAGTAGGAAGGTGTATACATCACAAAATCATACAAAAAAGGAGACCCAAGTCAGATCTTTATATATAGGATCTTCTTGGACTCTTTTTGGGGGACTCTATAAGTCTTTTTCATTCATAAGTGATGTTTTTTATTTATAACATTTATTTACAAGTCCCTTTTGAGAGAGATTATTCAACATAACATTGCATTTATAGTTTTAGGTGTGTCAAGGAAATAAAATGAAACTGTCTACTTCATAAGACTAGTGAAGGATTTTGTAAGTGGAACTTTAATATGTTTTTGAACAATATATCTTCAACCAGGTTTCTCAGCACAACATCCCTTTCTAAATTCCCCTTTGTTTATTTATAGTGTTAATGTATTACATGTTCATTCATATATGAAGAAACAAACCCTGAAGAAGACTACTTATGTTGAAACATGCTGGCTTTCTTTAAAGTTTATCCAGCATGTATGTAAGAACTTGTGCTGTTTCATCTGATATTGTTAATTGTACCTTTTATATTAACTCATGGACTCTCAAATATATGTACATGGGCCCTTTCCGACATGCATTAAAGTATATTTATGAGTTTGGGCGGCAGGACACACATGCAAATTAGGTGAGACTTTGATAATGTCAGAAAGGTGTGCTGCACATGATAGAGGTTTTTCGGGGCACTGACAAATGCGCTGTACCAAGCTGGATTTTGCAGCTCGGTACATTATTAGATTTGCTGGCTGGAAGTCTCTACAGAATAGCCAGTGACTGACTGGACAGAGAGAGTAAACATCACAGCAAGCTGGGGCGTACTGGTGGAGCTCTATGTAGGAGAAGCAGCTCACAGTGCTGCTACCTATATTTTACTTCCTCTGTGCATAAATAAATAAAGGACTCCAGTTTTTGAAATTGTCAGACTCTTAGATGCCACCTTCCAATAACTGAACATACTTTTCAAAATATTCTTCATTGCCCTAGGTGAATGAACATGCTTTCCTGCTTTTCATGTGAGTGTTTGTGTGCATTCCTTGGTCAGCATCAGCATGCTGGGTAGGCACATTTGCAGCTATGGCTGAGGTAAGGCACTGATTTATGGCAGCACAGAGCATACATACTTGTGAAGCAGGGTGTGTGGATGGGCGCTGGGGATTGTGTCTGTTCTCTGCATGTATCAATGTGTATCTGTTTCTTTGTGTGAGTGGGGGAGAGGAGAACGACTGAATGAGTCATGAACACGCTGGAGCCTTCTTTAGCTTGGCTGCGCAAGGCTGGGTTTTTCTGCCAAGACAAGTGCTGGCACATCCTGCTGTGAAGAGGAGAAAAAGAAGAGGGCAGGGAGGGAGCCTATCAGAATGCAGCCGTCTGCATTTTACTGTGATGGCCCTGTTAGCCAGGCAGAAGAGAGGGGTGTGTGCATGTGAAACAATTGTGGGTTGCCAGACAGTGTAACCTGTGTTTCTGCATGAGCGTTGCAGTGATTAATGTGTCCATGGAGTGCATATCAGGTTGTTACATGTTTGGGTGTATTTTCGCAGCTTTTACTAAACAAGTGATGAACCTGTCTGTAGACTTAGCCATGCTACCAGTTTAACCCATAATAACATGAATTCTGAGTAGACAGTATCTGTGTTATCAGTCATGTTCCAATGTTGTGCCGGAGGCACACTTCAGAGGCAGTTTTGAACACATTTCCATTCCTGGCTTAGGAAGTGCAATGGGGACATTTTAAACCAGTTTTGAAAACAGTTTTACAGGGTTTTCCTAACTTAACTTGGCAGAAGTGTGGACAGGTTGTAGGGATGGAAACAGGCAACAGAGCTTTAGAGAAAATGGCCCCATTTCAGAGCTGTGTAGTTTCTTTTAGAAAATGAGACAGTCCAAATGGCACAGTAGCTATTCTTCATTATAACAATATCACTGCATGCTCATAACTATAGTAAACAAAAATGTCTATCTCCTGCCTGAGACAACATCCCTATCCACAGACACTTAAATGGGGATCTTGAATCCAAACAAATGCAAATATCTCCTGCCGGAGTTTTTTTTGTGCTGAAGCAAACTTTTCAGTTAATAAATGTGGTAAAGAGAATGGACTTTTTCCACCAAGTAAATTAACAATTTTCTCCACATGCCAGTGTGCTGATTCATATGCCACCCAGTACATACAATTCTGCTGCTGTTTAGCTACAGCTTGTGTTGGGATGTGCATGGACACCTCACATCAGTGTGAGTCCATAAAGGCATTGTGGCTGACTGCGGCCGTTTTTAAAAGAGATGCAGCCACACGTGTCTCATTCACCCATCAACCACTCACCTGAACACCTGTATGAAGGTGGGGTGGGTGGGTGCACGCTCCCGTGACCCACGCAGCACCCACTCTTGACCGTTGACAGAGCACTGGCAAAAAAGCTGGAGTGCACCATGCAGGGGCAGCCCAAAAAAGTGCATGGGAGCCACACCCATCCTGTGCCCATATAAATGATGGCAGCCAGCCATGTCAGCTGAGTTGTCCCCCATTCAGAGGCACTGTGGGTGGGGAAACAGCATTTGCAAGGCACAGGAACTTCCCCAGCGTTAAACCAGGACATATCGATTTCAAAGGCCAGCTGCCCTGCCCACTTCCCCCTCCCCCCATGGTCTGTGGCAGGGAGGGGGGAGCGTCCATGGTACCCACCCAGGGAGCCACCTGTTAGAATCCCTCCCTACTCACTCCATGACTGTTCCACTCAGCAGACATGGGCACCCCCCAGCCATGCTCATTTAAAAACGGCCCGTGTCATTTCTTAAAGGTGTGCATGCTACAATGGTGGAGAGTGATGGAAGGGGAGCTGTGGCACTCTTTAACAGGATATAACATACACCTCTTCCTCTCCCAGTTGCTACTTCAGCTCTCCTGTCACTTTGTCCCCCTTTGTACGTCCAGTGGAGAATCTAATACAGTGGGCAGTGCTAGATTCTCAGCCCTTGTGCTCCACATGTTCAAGGACTGAGATACTGCTAGTCCCTGCTCAGGCTTGTGGGGTTTACAGTCCATTTATATCTTTTACTCACACGTTCACACAGGGTTAACCACAATCTAGCACTAAGTAATCATCTACACATACTACCGTATAGTGTATAAACGTTTTAATTAGCCAGGCACTTCTGCATTCAGTAAAGCAGGAGAGAAGATCATGTAGTTTGTAGACTTCTAACATTGTACAAGTAGTATTTAAGAGCTGTCAGAGCACTTGTCTCTGTACAGAAGAAAACAAACAGCACATTCCTCCAAGCGCATAGTGCCAGTACAAGAGTGCAGGTGCAAGTCCTATTCACATCAATGGGTCTTACACCCAAACTAAGTGCTAGCTCCACCAGCACTACCAGCTTGGAAGATCATGCCCAAACTGCAAGTAGATGACAGTTCAAAGGTCAAATTATGCTCAATCCGTGCATGGGTGTGTATAAATAAAAGGTTGCAAGACCATCTGCAACCAGGGATCAATCACACTGAGAGTCCTTTTACTCAAGAAGCACCAGGAACTCACAAAGTTAATAATGTACATATATAAATAATTAGCAGAGTAAAGTGAGACTGAACACACAACTACACAGCATTCACATTTGTGTCTGTAACATGGTAACTTTTGAAAACTGCATCCAGTCACTGCCAACATTACAAGGAATGTCCTAGGCATTAGTGGCAGGGGCGGTGCGCATTGCAGGGCACCAGGGACATACCGCCTCCTGGCCTGATCCCCCTCCACACACTCTTCATGCTTTAAAAAAGGGGGGGAAACCTCACCTGAGTCCCAAAGGCACCGAGGGGGTGTGGGGAGCCAGCAACCTACTCCAGTCTTAAGTCCTCCAGTTCAGCAATCAGCTGAGTGCTCAGTGTTGTTGTTGTGCCTCCCTGGACACATGTGCAGACAGGAGCTGAGGGGGTGGGAGGCAGTGCCTCCTGCTGAGTCTGCTCTAAGGAGTTCTTTAAGGGACAAAACTTTACAAAAGCGATTTGGGCTATTGGGCTTAGAGCCCAGGCTGCCTGAATGGGGAAAAGTACTTTGCTTTTCCTACCAGTGGGGGCAGTGTTCCACAGAGCCCTATGGGCGGCTTTGAAAGACTCTGTTTGGACTGGAGACTCAAACGCCCAGGCAGTGTGTGCCAGTGTGCACAGCTGCTGCTGTTGAGGGCTCAGGCTGCCTGCCTGTACCCCACCCCCTAGGGTGGGGTTAAAAGAGAGCTCTCCTCTTTTGGCATGTTGGTGATCTGTGCCATTTTGGTGGAAAGAGAGTGTTGGCTGGCCTGGCTTTGTTACCCCACGCTGCTGCTGGACCTGCATCAGACACATCTCCATTGATGAGTTAGTTATTTTTAGTTATTTTGCTGGGAAACACCAGTGAAAAAGGGGCCCAGGGTGCTGCTTGGGGGGGAGGGGAGAGACTGGGTGCTACTTGGGGAGGGGGGGAGAGAGAATGGGTGCTGCTTGGGAAAATGGGGTTTCAACAGAGCTGTAACAGTGAAGCATGTTTTGGGGGACAAGTGGAATTCCTCGCTGCTGCTTTTGTGGTGTGCTAAGACTTCACATAATATGGTTGTTGGTTTAAGATCTGGTTTGCTTTTACTTGTTCTGTGTTCATGTTTGCATATGCACTGCTAGTTTTCCCCCACTCCTCTCCCAAACCCCTCAAGCATGTGCAAAGGCTGTGGCCATTTTCTGGCGCCCCCACTGACCATGGCTACTTTTGGTTAAAATTGATCTTCCTTGGCTTTTTTTGACGTAAACTGTCTGCTTTCTGTTTTACGGGTGGGGGACCTAGGGGCTTAGATGGAAGGGTTTCCAATCTTTACTGGAATGTTCCTTGCATTTTAAAATGGCCCTGCCCTTTGCAGTTTGGTAGGATGTTGTGGCAGGCTTTATCACTAATGGCTAGTCCTTACATGAATGCTCTGTGTTTATTTTCAGCAGAAACTACCTCTTATATTCAGCAGAAACTACCTCTGTTTTTATGGTGTGCTAAGGCTTGCACGTAACATTGGGCATTTTCAGATGTTACGAGATCACAGTGAACCACGGTGAATACGCACCTGTGGTCAATGTGTCTCGCACGTCTGTTTGGTAGCCGCCAGATGTTCGCCATGGTCAATCCGCACATGGGGTCAATTTGAACCACGCTTCCCGGGCTAGCCAGGGGAATGTCCCGGGAAGCATGGTCAAAAAGATCCCCAGCGGGGACCAAAAAAAAGTAACGTCTGGCCAGTTGCCACGGCCCCGGATCCCCGGCAGGATCCCGGGCCACGGCGCATCTGGCCCGACGCGGTGGCCGCATTGTCCCCGCCACCCGCCCGTCTCCCCGGAGGGTGGGCGGCAGGGTGCGTGGAGGGGGTGGGGCCGTGCGGCCGCACATTGCGCCGCACGGCCCCGCCCCCTCCCAGATTCCCCGCCGGGATCCCCCCGGCATGTCTGATATGGCGTGATGGGGTGACCCCGGTGGGGAATGAATGGGTTGTTTTTGGTACGGGGCCAAGCGGCCCCATAACGTCTGAAACACCCATTATTGCCTTAAGATGGTTTGCTTTGCTTCCTCTGTGTTTGCATGATGCATTGCTGCTTTCCTTCTCCCCTCCCAAGCATATTTATTATTTGTATTTATTTATTATAAATATTTATTAGCTGCCCCCTCATGCTTATGGCATCTCGGGGCGGCTTACAACATAAAACACAAATAACATACCCTTAAAAATCCATTAAAAAATACATAACCCCTTCAAATTTTAAAAAATCATTAAAATGTCTTAAAAATACCCCTCAACTACCCCACCCTCCCATCCTCCCCTCTGAAGGCCTGGGTGAACAGCTAGGTCTTACAGGCTCGATGAAATGCCAACAAACCTGGGGCCGCAGGCTTCCTCCGGGAGAGAGTTCCAGAGCTGTGGCCCGGCCACTGAGAACGCCCTCTCCATTGTGGCCCCCCGTTTGCATGAGTAGAGAGGTCATTTTGTAAATTTGTGGGTCTACTGGTCGTGGCTACTCTTTTCTTAAAATGGTCACTTCACTGTTTCACTGCTGCTCTCTGCTGGAAAGTAGTTTCTGGCCTCTCTGCTTGTGACTGTGTGACTTTGAGCATCTTGCCTGGTTTTTTTTGTTGAGAAACAGAAATGCATTGTGTAAATTTTGATGGGGCTGGTTTGTTGCCAACAGAGACCTGTAACTGGCCAAACTTTAAAAAAAGGTCTGTGTGCTTGGACAGGCATTTGAGTGGCAGGGATACAGTGTAGGTACTGGAGATGCTGGTCTCGATGGGCCTGGTTTGGTGGCAATGTAGCCCTGAAACTGGCCCAACTTTTTAAAAAGGCATGTTTCCTTGGACAGGCATTTGGCTGTTGGGGATAGGGTGTAGCTACTAGGGATGCTGGTCTGGATAGGCCTGGTTTTGTGGCAATGCAGCCCTGAAACTTGCCAAACTTCTTTTAAAAAGGCCCGTTTGCTTGGACAGGCATTTGGCTGCTGGTGATACAGTGTTGGTACTGGGGATGCTGGTTTGGATGGGAAGTGTTTGGTTGCTATACAGACCTGCAACTGCTCTCCTTATGAACAGAGGAGAAAGTAGGTAGGAGCATGGCAGAAGAGAAGACTGCAGACAATGAGACCCCTTTCCTCTGTCCCCTACTGAACCCATCTCTTCCCCTTACTCTTCTCATGCACCAAAACCAAACCCTTTCCCTCCTACTCTCCTCTGTTGTCCTTCTCTTCCCTTCCTTTGTCTTCTGAGAAGAGAATGAAAAGGATGCCATGAAAATCGAGGTTTCAGGATAAAGGTAGGCGATGGCAATGTAATCTATTTTTGTAACCTGCTATGGTTAATTTGGATCTGGTGGGATGGGACCCCAGTAAGAGGACTCTCTATCCCCCAGTGGGAGTACTTCACACAGCAGCAAGAAGTTCCCAGCATTAACTAATGTAATGTCCATCCAATGTTAACCCTGGGAACTCCTTGCTGCTGGGTTAAGCCACGCCACTGGCCTACCGCTGCCCCTGGTTCCAGCCTGCCGGCAGCAAAGCCACCGACAGAAGGTTCAACCCACCCACTGCCCCACCAGCCTCAAAAACCACCAGCTGCCACTGATCAGTGAGTAGAAACCTATTGTTCTTTGGTGAAAACTGGAACCATTGACTCATTACAACCAGTAGCACTATAGCATGCCACAGTTTTATTGTGTAGTGGATAAAGGTGCTGGACCTGGTCCTGAGAAGTCAGGGTTGAAATTCTGTCCTAGTCATGGGTGGTCTTGGGCAGGTCTCAGCCTCAGTATCCCCATCTTTAAAATGGGACTGTGTGTGTCTGTCTGTCTGTCTGTCCCTGTGTTCCCCTCACCCTTGTCCATTTTATATAGTAAACCCACTGGGCAAGGACCCATCTTCAAAAATCTGTGACTGTACAGTGCTGCATATGCCGGGTAGTGCTATAGAAATGGTAAGTACTAGTAGTAACTATAAAGGAAAGGGCAGTGATTAGCTCCCTTATCTCTGATGTAAGAATGGTCATAGAGGTAGGGGGAACAGACTGGAGGGAAGGATGGAGAAATTAACAATGCCCAACAGTGGGGTGTTGTGATGGGCACTTGATTGGCAGCTGGTGGTTGAGATGAAAAGCTGGTTTGAGCTTTTTGGACCAGCAACATCAGGAACCAACTAACTGAGGTTATGCAGGATATCAATGTAGCTTACACTAGAAGTCAGTATCCTTTGGTTTTTGCTTGGTCTACGTGACCAAAGTAGTGCAAAACCTTCCAGTTCAGAGATTCCCAAACTGTGGGTTGGGTCCCCAGGTGGAGTCATACCATCTGCGGCTAGGCTTGTAATCCCAATTGATTTTGGTACTTTCTTTGTTGCTGTCTGGTGCTATAGGGTTATATTTATGGGGTCATACAGACCTCGGGGGGGGAAGGGAGTTCCAAAGTACTGGGGCAGCAACTGAGAACACCTCTCTGCAGGCCCTCCCTTGCTGTGCAAACAAAATGGGCCGGTGGTACTCGCAAGAGGGGGCTCCCAGCCAACCGCAGTGCAGGGGCCGCAATGGAGCATGATAGGACAGGCGGTCTTTCAGATATGTAGAGCCCAAGCCATTTAGGGCTTTAAAAGTCAAAAATAGCACCTTGAATTGTGCCTGGAAAGCAGTCTAAGCACTAGGCTGACTAGGTAGTCGTGTGACAGCTAATGGCAAAAATTAAGGAATAATTTATCTGAGCCTCAACAAAGCTGGATGGGTGATGGAAAAATGTGCTCCTTAATTAATTCAATAGCTGACAGGAATGTCATCACACATATTTGCTGCAGTTAGTCAGGCAGCCCTGATTAATCTAATATAAAATATGCAAGTAATTGCACCCAACAACAGATGTTTCCAATAAGCTGTTTACATACAGCAGATATCACTGGAGGAGGCAGGGTACCAAATGTTGCAGGGGGCTTGTACTCTGGTAACACAGGAAAGCTCTACACGGGGAGCTTGGGAGGAGAGAAGCAAGAGTGTAATTTAAATCCTTTTCAAATACAATGACGTAGGAGAGATTGTTGGAGGCAATGAGTGAGGGGAAATGGGCAACAGTTTGTTAACACATAAGAGATGGGGTGGGGAACCTCAGGCCTGGGGTCCAAATGTATTCCACAGCTAGTTTTTATTTGGCCCCTTCCACTTCCTCAATCTGACCCCTGGATCCAGTTCCTAGCCCCAGTTACTGAAAGACTGAGCCCAAGGTAAGGGAACAGAGATGAGGGCATGCACACAAGGATAGGAGACAGCGCGATGGCCTAGAAGATCTATGACCTGGACCCTTCTCTTCCTGAGAAGCACTCCTGCCCCTAACTATTATGTGGCCTTCGGATCTTGTACTAATTTTCAAAGTGAATCTCACCCTGGGAAGGAAAAGATTCCACATTCCTGATATTGAGAATTGCCCTTCCTAAGCAGAGGGTATTTCTCATATCTGGATCATGGTTTATAACTAATAATAATAAAATAATTACTGCTGCAACCATTAATCGATGAATTGAACCAATTAGTTGACTAATCTGTCTAAAACAGATTAAAATGTGTCCCCCGATTAATCGGTTGGCTGCCAGGACTTTCTGACAGTCCATAGTTCTGAGTCCGTAGCTCAAGGGGATGCGTTCCAGTGGAAGGCAAGTTTACCCAACACATTCAAACTAGCCAAGTCTATGCAAATTTATGTAATTTTATGCAAATATTATGCAATGAATTAATCGGCAAAAAGGCTTAATCGATTAATCAACTAAAATGTCTAATCAGGTTGCAGCTAATAATAATAATATTAATAATTCATAATCTTTATTATTATTATTATTATTATTAACAAACATTTATATAGCACCAGCAGTGTACCTGGCACTTTACAAAGTAATAAAATAGACACGGTCCCTGCCCCTAGGGCTTACAATCTGAGAGACAGGAGCTGGGGGAGAGACTTAGGAAGGGGAACAGAGGGAGAGACAAGGGGTCTAACATTCATGAAGATGCGAGGTCTCAAGTGCACGTACTTGGCTTGGTTACGATGAGAATGACAGCAGGCAGGTCCATGTTGCAAGGATAAGGGTAAACCGATCGTAGGTATAGGAATAGTGGCTCAGCAGGATAAAGAGTCAGACAGAGCAGAGCGAAAGAGGTGAGTTTTAAGGAGAGATTTGAAGGTATGAAGGGAGGGGGCAAGGCGGATGTGGACAGGGAGGGAGTTCCAGGCATGGGGGGCAGCAAGTGAGAAGGGACGAAGGCGCTTAGGGGAGCAGGGAAGGCGTGGAAGGGTGAGAGAAGGGACAGAGGAGGAGCGAAGTGCACGGGCTGGAGTATGGAGGGCGATAAGTGCAGAGAGGTAGGGGGGAGCAAGGTTGTGAAGAGCTTTATAGGTGAAGACTAGGAGCTTGTGCAGGATTCGTTCAGGAAGGGGAAGCCAGTGAAGCGAAGAGAGGAGGGGCTGCACATGGTCGAAGCGACTGGCGAGGTAGATGACCCTGGCAGCAGAGTTTTGGACAGAGATGAGGGGAGAAAGGTGAGACCGGGGAAGGCCAGTGAGAAGGAGGTTACAGTAATCGAGGCGAGAGATGACCAGAGCATGAACAAGAGTTTTGGCAGACGAGACAGAGAGAAAAGGGCGAATCTTAGCAATGTTATGGAGGGAGAAGCGACAGGATTTAGCAACAGAGTCAATGTAGGGTTTAAAAGAAAGGGGTGAGTCAAAGATGAAGCCTAGGCTACGGGCTTGGGGGACAGGCAGGATGGTGACTCCATCAATAGTTATTGACAGTGAGGAAGGAGAGGAAGGATGAGGGGGGAAGATAAGGAGTTCAGTTTTAGCCATGTTGAGTTTGAGTTGACGTTGAGACATCCAGGTAGAGATGTCAGAGAGACAGTTGATGAGACGAGCTTGAACAGAGGGAGAGAGAGAGGGAGTAGAGAGATAGAGTTGAGTGTCATCAGCATAGAGGTGGTATTGGAAGCCATGGGAGGCAATGAGTTTGCCTAAGGATGAGGTATAGATCGAGAAGAGGAGAGGGCCAAGAACAGAGCCTTGAGGAACACCAACTGAGAGGGGGAAGGAGGAGGAGGCGGAGTTGGAGAGAGACACATTAAAGGAGCGGTCAGAGAGGTAGGAGGAGAACCAGTTATGGACAGAGCCACAAAAGCCAAGGGAGTGAAGGGAATCCAGCAAGAGTGAGTGGTCAACAGTATCGAAGGCAGCAGAGAGATCAAGGAGGACAAGAATGGAATAGAGACGTTTAGATTTAGCCACCAGAAGATCGTTGGTGATCTTAGCGAGAGCAGTTTCAGTAGAATGAAGGGGGCGGAAGCCAGATTGGAGGGGGTCAAGGGAGGAGTTGGAGGATAGGAAGTCAAGTCAGCGGGAGTAGACAACACGTTCAAGCAGCTTGGAAGCAAAAGGAAGGAGTGAGACAGGACGATAGCTAGAAGGGTCAGAGGGGTCAAGAGTGGACTTTTTGAGAATAGGAGAGACTGTGGCATGTTTGAAGGCAGAAGGGAAAGAGCCAGTAGAAAGGGAGAGGTTGATGATGTGCAGGAAGGAAGGGGTTTTTATATAGCACCCCTCTGTCATGGCACTCAGAGTGCTTTACATATAACTAATAAACAACTTTTAATCCTCACAGAAAACCTGTGAGGTAGGTTAGACTGAGAGAATATTGCGACTGGCCCAAGGTCAAGGCAAAACTTAAACCAAGGTTCCCCTGCCTCCTGGTCCAAGTATCATGCTATGAAGCATCCTTCAGAGTAAGCTGCTTCTCCTGCTTTTCTCAGATGTCCTCCTCCATTCATCCAAAGTAAAAAAATGAAGAATGACTGCAGTGGAAGGGTCTTGCAAACTGGGCAGTGTCAACCCTTCCGGGTTCAGTTCAGTGAAAGGTTCACAAACCACTGAAATGTGCATCAATGTCAGAAAAAGGCAGGAGGACAATAACAAATTTGCAAGTGCTGGACGAGAACCAACCTTTCCAGATCTGCTTGATATTTCAGACTGGTGTTTATTCATTTTTATTGAATAGATACTTTTTAGTACTATGACCTTCAAGTGAAAAAAATAAAGAACAAATGTAAATATCTCCTTTACATGACAGTGTGCATGCCTCGCTCTGTAATAGCAGTTGTATTGAACTAAAATTATGCTCCAGACTCAAGGACCTCTCAGCAAACAGGTATGGTGCAGCATGCAGGAAGGAAGCAGTTGTAACAGCCACAAAGACCTTGTTCATATGAACATTTGTACAGGGAGTAACAACCTCTTACTTTGCTCCTCCTAAAGCAAAGGAGAATGTTTTGAAGGTATAAACAAGCCTCCTTTGAAGGTATAAGCTCCTGATGAAAGAGTACATAGTCCCCTAGTGTAGATTACCCCCAAGAGAAAGTGTCTGCAAGAACTAGGGATGGGCAAGCGCGGTTCAGAAGTTCGGAGTTCAGCCCGAACTCGGCCTGTTCATACGACCGAACCCGAACATACCAAACCAAACTCAATTCCGAACGTC
>QEPC01001090.1:1300109-1326586 GCA_003113815.1 Sphenodon punctatus | reverse complement strand
GCTGCCAAGGAGCCTGTCTCTCTTTCTCTCTGTCACACCCACCCACACAAACACAAGCCCTGCACCTCCTGGGGGGCTTTCTGCTAGTTGAGACCCTGCTGCTGGCACAGCACATCTTTGGGTTAATAACTACGCTACATGAGGTGGCAGGTGCTGCTGGTAGGGATCGAGATTCTGCCACCTGCCAGTCAGAACTTCAGCACATAGGGATAAAAGATTGGAAGGTCAAATGAAGCTCATAACAATAAATATAACAACTTTAATTAAAACTATTTACATAACAAGAAAACAACAACAATAACAACACTTTAAAAAACAAAAGCAAACATGTAAAGGTCAAAGGAAACTTATTAATTAAACTAAGAGTCTCTGCTGCCACTGGGCCTGTCCCCCGGGAATTGGGGGAAAGGCAACAGCTGTTGGGGCGCATCACAGGCCTGAGGGCTGACCACCCAGGACTCGTCCAACACGTAGCCGTGGGCCACGGCAAACTCCAAGCCCTCTTTTGTGTCCCTATGCCACCTGGAGACCGCCTGGTGGTACAGCTGCACACAGGCCAGCTCGGCGGAGACATACTGCCCGTATGCCTCCACCTTTTGCCACTCCGCCTGGACCGCCTGCAGCTGCTCCACCAGGTGGTTCTCCAGGTCAGCAACAGAGTGCTGGACCTCTGCCACATAGTCCCGGGTGGGCTGCTGCAAGTTGGCCTGAAGGGCCTTGGCCTCTTCATTCTCCTGGGGCCCGGGGGTCTCCACGTCGGGTCTGGAGAGGGGAGGGAAGGGGATATGCTGCCGTTTGCGGGTTGCCTTCCCCCCCCCCTTCTTCTGTCGCTGAGACTCCACGGCCGCCACTCGAGACTCCTCCTCCTCACCCTGCCACCTCACTCTCAGGCCGTGGATCCTCTTGATGTGATTAATGAGCCCCAGCGTGGTCCCCTCCCTCTGCCGGTGGAAAACTTTCTTGCAGCACTAGAAAGAGCAGAAAAAGATAGGAACATAAGTAGTGCCATACTGTGTCAGACCAATGGTCTGTCAAGCCCTGCCTGCATTGCCATACTGTGTCAAACCAATGGTCTGAAAAGCCCTGCCTGCATTCTGTCTCCACAAGTGGGTGGACTGGGTGGCCATCCAATCTCTCTCTGCAGGGGACTTCCGTTCCTAACAGGTCATAGGGCAATTCATTCCCTCTTGTTCCAGTTCCTGTGCCATACCTTGCATGTGGCAATTCCATTGCCCTTGTTGTAGAACCTCCAGACATCCAACGTCTGTCGCCGAATGTCTGGGGGTGTCACCACTGGCGACCTCTGCCTACGGGTCCACCGAGTCCTTGTCCTTGTCCTTGTCCTGGTCCTGGCAGCAGCGCTGTGGCCGGCATCCAATTCCTCTCTGAAATGGGAACACATTAAGAACACCAAAGTAATATCATGCATTTATGATAATGCCTCTAGTCCTCCCTCCTTGGGGTGCTAGGGATTGCAACTAGAAAGCACGTGCAAATCATGCCCTCCCTGGGGTGCATGGGGATGCTAGGGATTGCAACTAGAAAGGCCCTGACTGGCACGTGAAAACCCTGCCCTCCTTGTGGTGCTTGGGATTGCAACTATGAAGGCCCTGGCTGGCACGTGAAAATCCTGCCCTCCTTGGGGTGCTAGGGATGGTGACGGGAGATATGACCCTGACTGGAGGAAAGACCCTCCCTTATTTGAGGGTGCGTAGGGAATGAGATGGCAACTGGAGAGTGGAGACCCTTGCTAACCAGGCACATGTTTGGGTGGGGGTGCTGCTCGTGCCAGAGCCCCCCCCACTACAGTACCCTCTCTCTCTGTGGCAGACATCCTCTACCACCCGCTGATGCCCACTGTTTGTGCCTGACAGATGCCCACCACCCACGCACCCACCCACACATCAGTGAGCTAATGGATAGAGCCTTTCTTGTCCTCAAAGTAAAAAAAAAGTTTACAAACCTGGGATCACCTCCTGAGCCTGCCGCTTGCTCCTCAGCCAAGGAGCTGGATATGGCCACCACCATCGGAGGTGTAGTAGGGACAGTGCCAGTGAATGCGACCTCCTCCTCATCGACCGGCAAGTCGGCCCCCAACCAGGTGATCAGCACCGCAGCCCTCTTCAATTTTTTTATTATTATTTTGTTTAAAACACTCACAACAGTCACACACATCCAAAACAGTCACCCACAACACACACCAACACTCACCAACCACCCAAACACACTCAAAACACACAAACCGAACAGCCACCCAGTCAAACACACACTCACTCGCCACACAGCTCCATACGCACTCGAATTTCCAGTTTCCGACGCGATTACGGCTTCCCGAGCTCTCGCGATACTTTTTCCCAAATGGCTGAACCCAAACCGAATGGCCAAACCGAACGGCCAAACACAAACCCGGCGAACCACCCAAACGCACAAACCGAACGCAGCCAAACCGAACGGCCAAACACGAACTGCGATCTGTTTGCCCATCCCTAGCAAGAACCAGGGTGGGGTGTTAGATCACCTAACACCCATTCATTCAGACAAACCCTTGCTGCACTGCTGCTCCCTAGGCATCTCCTCTCTCCACTCCAGCAGCTTGTTTCCTAGAGAGAAATGATCTGGGGAGGGTCATGGCGACTGGACGCTTCAACCACCTTCTTTAAGGTTTGTACAGGAGGAGTGGAATCCCTAGTCCCCCACTGCCAGCAGTGGAGGCCAAATGGATCCAGCAGCAGTGGTTGACTGAACTCAGCTTCCCCTTCCCTTTCCCAATCTTGAAGGAGGCAACTGAGAGACTAGGACTGCTACTTGATGTTGAGGTATTTAATTTGCGGCTTTAAAAGAACACGCTACCAGTTTTAAAGCGCGAAGTGTTGTGTCTAAATCCCGCATGTGGGATTTTTACACATGGCATGATTTTATGCCGTGTGTGCGCTGCGCACGTCTAAAAGTAGCACCATGACACAGTCCCCTAGATATGAAGAGCCCAGAGCAACATCCCTCTTTGACTCACCCCTGCCTGAAATGGCCCCATCAGGGTAAGTACTTTGGGGATGGAGTCTTTAAAAAAATATATTTTTTTAAATAGTCACAGCTATGCACAACACAGGACTGAAAGTTCTGAGGGGAACTCCTGTACCACTAGGGTCACCACCTTTCACAGTTTGGCCCCAAGACTCCCATAGGCCAAAATGGGAGTCTCAAGGTCAAACCATGATAAGTGGCATCTATGCACCATTCTTTTGCTAAACCCCTCTCTTGCTGCCGTCTTTGTAGGAGAAGAGGCTGTGGTTGGGACGTAAGGCATGCCAACTTTCTAAGTGTTCCTAAAGCTTTTTGTGAGCCCACACTAAGGTTCACAAATGCATCAAACTCTGGAACCAGGACTCCACGTGTTTAAAGTTCAATGTGAACATTTTGCCAGACTCCACTTGTTAACAATTCTGCACAGCAGACACTGGGTGAAAACAAACGTGATGGTGGAGAAAAGTCTCCCTGGCCGGCCCTGGGGCAGCCACTGCAGTTGCCATTCCCTGGGTCGGCGTGCAGTGCAGAAACAAACATGCACACAAACCTGAGTGGGTGGAGAGCCGTCCCACCGTCCACATGCCACGAGTAGGACGGATGAACCGAACACACAGGCGGCCATCTGGACCCAGCCTCGCTCTGCTGCCAGCCATGATGTACAGCCATGGCAATCTGCCCAACCTGCACAATACTCCAGGAGGGTGGGGGCAGAGGCTAGGGAAGCAGCCCCTGGCATCCCTGCCAGCACATAGAGGTGCCAGCCAGCCACAGGGGGAACCAGTCACCACCCATGGAAAGCCGACTGTAGGGAGCAAAGTTCATACCCTATAGTGAGCAGAGGAATAAAAGGATAAAGCAGAAGGGAGATGTGAAAGCAGCCGCACACGGGCCAAACAACCAGTCCCCCTGGCAGGCTGCCAGTCTAGTTTCTTCCAGCCACCATTAACATCTCAGGTCACGGACCAGTCACACTGTCAGTCCATAGTCAGAGACCCGAGTCAAACGCAGAACTGCGCTGTGCAGATTTCCCACAGAATCTCCTCCCCCAGTCCCCCCCATGCAGAATCTCTCTTCCAGTGCGTGGTGGAGGAGATTCCGCACTGGGAAGAGATTCCCAGCTGCGTAAGCTGGGGTGGGTGAGGAGGAAGAGGGAGGAAGAAACCCAAGGCACACACACCCTACACCCAGCCAAGCTTGGGGGGGGGGAGAAGAGGGAGGGCAGCCCGGGGTGCGAGGGAGGGATTCACCCTGCCTGCCCAGCCACAGGGGAACCCTGCTGTGCTTGGATTTCCCTGCTGCCAGGCAGGCCAGGTGAGTTGAGGATCCCAGAGACTCGTCTAGTTGGTGGAGCGGCTCTGGCAGCCAGCCAGAGCCAGGCGGGGCCTTCCTCTGTGGGTACAGGCCTGCCATGTCATGATACAGCTCATCATCAAGGTTCAAAGGGAAAACTAGGAGTGTGCACCAGGCCCCCATGTCATTTTCATTTTTCATTTTTGTTATTCAAAAATGTCATTTTCGTTATTGTTATTAACGACAATGTCATTTTTGTTATTGTTATTGATATCATTATCAATATCAGAGTATCGATATCAATTCCCATGCACAACTAATATCTATCTAAATCTAGGAGATGCGGGAAGGGAAAAGGAAACCTATCTATTATCTAATCAATTATCTATATAACTATACTAATCTAATCTATATGTCTATAATATATATCTATACTACCTAGCTACGTATAATGCACAGGGGGAGAAGGGCAGGGAAAGGGAGAAGGTAAAATGTAGGGTATGAGGAAGGAAAGGTATTGATAATACAATGAGGGTTAGGGAGGATTTTTTGTGTGCAAGCACCACAGTTCTGTAAATGTAACCTGACAAGCAGAGCTCTCGCAGAACGGAGAGAATGGCCCTCCCATTATAAAGAGTTGCAGTGCCCTCCCCCAGAGCCCCCTGATTGGTTGTGGGAGGCAGCAGGCACTGAGCAATCACAATGCCATGAGACTGCTGGGGCCTGCTTGCACTGCTCATTGGTCAGCGGTACATCAATCAGATACTGCTGAGCTGCTTGCCCCTCCCAACACAGGCACAGTTCAAGAGTTCAACCCTGTTTAGGTCTACAAGACGTCTGCTCCCTCCTCCCCTCTCCACATTTCCCCTCCAAAACCCAACTGTCATAGCACTAATAATGACAATAATAATGACATTATCATTTTTGTTATTGTTTTCATTATTGTTATCGTTTTCATTATCGATATCGGTATCTGTCTTCTCGGTGGTTGTTTTCATTATTGCAATAACAAAAATGAAAATGACAATTTTCATTATTGTAATAACAAAAACAACATGCACACCCCTAGGGAAAACACCCAAAGAGTACAAGAAAACAGGAAAGGATAGAAGCAGGGAACAAGGAATTAGGAAGCCAGAGGTCATGAAATCAGGGAACACAGGGCTAGGACCACAGGCAAAAGGGCTTGAACAAGAGGCTGGGCACAAGGGAGCAAGGAACCACAAGACAAAAGAAGAGTCTAGGCACCAAGAGGTCAGGAACACAGCAAGGGGTGGCATTGAGGGGAGCAAGCAGCAGGGAAAGATTAGAAGTTACCCTGCCCAACTTCCTGCTAATACCAGCATGTCTTATACTAGCTGGTACTCAATCAGGAAGTTGGGAGGCAGGGCTGAAGTACATGGGAAAACACCTGGAAAGGGCATGGTTCAGGCAAGGGCTGGAGAAACACTGAGGAATCCATTGGGAGGACAAACAGAGTTGAGTTCAGGTCTAGGCAGTGGCAGTGCTCCAGGGCTAAGGGTTCAGAACCTTACAGATGCAAGTGAACATCTGGCAGCAACACAACAAACAAGCAGGTGACTCACAGGCTAATTTCATGTCTGTTTTCACCCTATGTTGCTTACTTTGCTGAGAGGGAGTCGGGACAGGGAACTCCCTCCAAACCAAGTAGCTTTCAAGGAAGACATTCCCTTTCCTAATCGTGGAACTTGGGCCACTTGTTCATGTGGCTGGGAAACCATATCTATGGTCACATTTCATCAGCTTAGGTTTTTTAATCATAAGAACATAAACAGTGCTATATTGGGTCAGACCAATGGTCTATCAAGCCCAGCACCTGTCTCTGACAGTAGCCACTCTCAGTCGCTTTTAGAAGTCCCCAACAGGTCACAATGGAGTGATCCATTCCCATCTGTTCTCTCAGAGCTCCCAAGAGTCAGATGCTGCACTCCTAGTATTTGATGCTGCTAGTATTTGACTACTAGCCATTTATAGACCTATCTTTCAAGAATTTATCCAATCCTTGTTTAAACCCAGCTACGCTACTGAATACCCTTCAGCAGCCTCATGTATAAAAAATGGCAACTGAATTTCAAGATTGCAACTGGGAGTAGGTAAGGGGAAGAATTTCCTCCGTAAGAAAAGGGGAGGGACGTTTTCCCTTGTAGCAGCAATTCCTAAACAAAAGGACATAATGGGACTATCTCTTAGGCAGCCATATGCTTCAGATTTTTTACAAAAACTGGTGAGCCTGCCTGTTTAAGCATCTTGTGCTTTAGACTCTCTCCCTTTCCTATTAGCAAGAGTTTGTTCCCCTCCCCCACCTCCCAACTGAGTTGTGGTGGAGCAGAGAGGCTGTGGGTACTCAATGCTGATTAAATTCTGCTGACTGAGGAAGATGTCAAATTCTACCCAAAGCAGAGAGCCGCCAAGGAAAAGCTGCTTTTCTTTGCTTTTGACAGCTGGAGCCATGAATTTAAGCAGAGGTCGCACCTTCAGGCAAGTCAACAGCTGGGCATAGAGCAGCCCCTCTTAAAGGGAGAGTGTTCTAAATTTTCAAGAAAGAGTTTAGTGTTACTAGAAGGTGAAGGAGTTAAAAGTGCAGGAGAACATCCATCTGAAAGAACCAGGTGCAACTGTTCTGTATCATGTGTGTGTGTGTGTGTTTTCCTGTTATTTCATGGTGGGGTTGGGTTTGTTTTTTTGTTTTTTAAATTTTGCCAAAGAAGCCTTAAGTGAGAAACAAGAAACAGGAAATGAAAACCCAAACTAAATTCCCACTCTTGGTGTTTTCTTCTCTTTCCTATTCCTGCACTTTAACATTGAAAGAAAATAAGGAAGTACAATTAAAAAAAACAAAAAAACAAACCCCAAACCCATAGTGCAAGAAACTCAAGAGCTCTACACCCAGTCTTCCCAGGCCATCTGAGGACCACGTGCCCACATTATTTTAATGTGGGGAAAGTGCATGGCTTGGAAGATTGCTGATAAGCTACTACAGTGGTTTCCAAACTGGGGTCCCTGGACCCCTGGGGGTCCATGACGCATTCCTTGAGGGTCTGCAGCACAATCTGCTGCTGCAAGTCACATGGTTGTGAAGATGTATGCAAATTAGTTGGGGATACTTGGCTCATCAAGGGGGTACACAGCCACAAAAAGTTTGGGAACCACTGAACTAGTGGGACCTAGCCCTAAATTGCCTGATTCATTCTGGATCTGCTGATTAGAGATGTATAGAACAACATTTTCTGCTATCAATAGAGCTACTAGTGCAAAGGTCCCCCAGATAGCGGGCTGTGATTTCCTCTGTGGATGGAGTTATGATCCCAATTGATATACTTTGCATGCCTTTGTTGCTGTCCACACTGCCAAGATTGCGTTTAAGACTCAAAATGGTGTCACACAGGGGGGAAAGTTTGGAACCACTGTGCTAGTGGATGAGCATCCACATCACAAAAATCGCTGCTCCAACTGGTACCAATTAGTTAGTAGGATATTGCTTCAAGGGAGGGGCTGAGGAGGCCCAAGGAGTAGTGGAGACTGAATTGCTCTCCTGTTCTTAGGCTATGTTGCTATACAAAGGGAGTCTCTTTAGACACAACAGCAAAGGGCAGTCAAGGGGTGGTGGAATGTGTGTTGACACCATTCTCTGACCCACATTTGCCCCTGTTACTGTTTTCCATGTCCAGGGGCTAACTGAGGTCCTGCCTGCTCACACTAGAAGCTTTCCTGGTGGAAGCACTCCCATGAAATTATGGGACTTGTCGTCCATACGGGAGAGCGGTCGGCTCTGCTTGATTCTCCATTCCAACTGCAGCTAAACAACTGATTTTTCACTGCTCCCCCAGGTGCTTTGGGAGAGCACACAGATGGTGTGCAGCAAGAAACAAGCTGCTTGGCAGCGGCACAGTGTGGAGGATCGGAGGCAGACAGACCGAAAATGGCTATGAACGCACCACCCGATGTCTTTAGACATGACGTTAGCCATGGAGATGGGGGGAAACACTCAATTGCTGCACCTAAGACATCTGTGCAACCAACAAGGAGTTAATGGGAGGCTAACGGGGGCAGACCAGGGGCCAAAAATAGTGATGGTGCTTAGACACACCGCACAGCCACGTGGCAAACGTCTTAAGCACCCGACCACCGTTATGTCTAAAGATGCCCAGTAGGTTTTTCTTCTTCAATTTCCCACAGTTGCTTCCAAAGTTTCAGTTCTGCCAAATGTAGCAATGACAGAGTCCTGGTTTGGGTCATTTTTCCTAATCATGTTGCCTAATCATGTCAAGGTGACAAGCAAACAAGACAAATGTAAATGACATTTCATAGTTGATTATTATTTTTACTATGTGAGAGGAAATTAAATGCGGTTTTCTATTAGTGACTGAATTAATCATTTCTGATAACCCATCCCTATCTTTGCCCAGACTTGCCTCAAATACAACCCTAATATGTTTTGCAAACTCAAAAACGTTTTGCAAACTCTCTCAAATTATTTCTCACCGTTAAGCAACTCTGAATTCCATTTCCCTACTACCATCAAAAATGGGAAAGTCACCTTTTATTCAGGATACTATATTCATGAGACTAGGCCACTTTTAGACATGCGTAGTGCGCACGCAGCGTGAAATCACGTCACGTGTAAAAATATCACGTGCAGGGATTAGATGCAACATTTCATGTGTTATAGGCGGTCGTGCATTCTTTTAAAACCGCAAACTAAATACCTCGCTATCAAGGTATTTTGGTCACGGTTTTAAAAGAATGCGTGATTGCCTATAACACGCGAAATGTCGCGTCTGACCCCGCCCACGGGATTTTTACACACAGCATGATTTCACATTGCGTGTGCACGGCGCATGACTAAAAGCGGCCTAATATTTCCATCTGTGGAAGAAGCAGGACGGAACAAAGATCTATTGCTATACCATTCTGATGAGATTTCCAGCACAATGTTACCGACACCCACACAGTTCAAATAGGCGTTTGCTAAACTATGAAGTGCTTCTCTAAACCAAATCTTTGGATTGCTTAAGTGTTGATAATGAATCAGTCCATTCCTGATCATGAATGGACCTTGAATCGGGATGTAGGTGTTATACAAACAATAGTGGGAATTGGATGACTCAAAAACTAACGTGCCACTTTGAAAAGTAATGGAATAGAGCAGAGGTTCCCAAACTGTGGGTCGGGACCCCAACTGGGGTTCTGTCTAGTGTTGCCACTTCTTTTGGTTTGATCCCAAGACTCCCATAGGCCAAAATGGGAGTCTTCAGAGTCAAACCACGAGAGGTGGCTGGCAACCCTAGTTGTACCAGCTACAGATGGAGTCATGATCCTAGCTGGTACACTTTGCATGGCTTTGTTGTTGTGTGGACTCATGGGATTATAATTAAGTTTCAAAATGGGGTCACACAATCAAAAGTTTGGGAGTCATTGGTACACAGAATCAACTTACAATTGACTCGTCAGAGCACTCTGGTGATGCAATCCCTATTCAGGCTTCTTGTGCATATGAGAATCAACCCCTTAAGCTTTCGGCTTTGATCATATTAGTCTGGACTGTATGAGTTATGTGCAAGCAGATTTTGTATTTGACTGGAGAGGAACATCCTACCTATTAATACACAGAGTATGTATTAGAGCTCATCTGGTCTGTGTTGGAGGCTTCTCTGTTCCTATTACCAGGAAACAGTTAATATTTTTCCCCACCAGAGCCCACATGCACCTGCAGCTCTGTGGTGTGTGGTTTCTCCTCACAGCTGCATCTGTGACTCTGCTGCCTACATGGAGGTTATAAACTGTAAATGTAGAGATTGTAGACTACACGGCAGTGGTAATGCAGCCTTAGGGCTAGTACATGGTAATAAAACCACTGTCTTTATAGAGATGCTGTTTTGTGTGGTGAGCAATTTCAAAGAAACCATCCTCAGCACCTTCCATGTGAAGATCTCAACGCTCTCTGCAGACACCAATGACAAACTGTACCTTTAAGTGTCACTGCAAAGTACACCTCTCTCCTAGTATTGCCTTGATTTTCCTGTTGAGGAAAATTACACACACACAATTAAATATCTGCCTGAAGCCACATGCAGGAAGTCTGTGATGGAGCCAAATATAAAACCAAGGTCTCTAGCTCCCAGGCCTGTGTACTCTCGCCACTACTTGATCATCCTTCTCCTCTCATAGTTACTTATCTATTATTAATGGCAAAATATCTAAAAATCGTATTGAACTCCAGGTCCACTGAGAGAAATATTATTATTTTACTAGCAAACATTTATATAGCGCAAGCACTGTACCTGGCACTTTACAAAGTAATTGAATAGACACGGTCCCTGCCCTAGGGCTTACAATCTGAGAGACGGGGGGCAGGGGGGAATACGAAGGAAGGGGAACAGAGGGAGAAACAAGGAGTGTAACATTCATGAGGATGCAAGGTCTCAAGTGCATGCGCTTGGCTTGGTTACAGCGACAATGATGGCTGGTTGGTCCATGTGGTGAGGATATGAGTTCACAGACCATAGGTAACAGATTGTACTGGATGGAGGGTATCAGCAGGAGTTAGGTGAGGGGAGCGAGGAGTCGGGGAGGACAGAGCGGAAGAGGTGGGTCTTGAGGAGGGATTTGAAAGTATGAAGGGAGGGGGCCAGGCAGATGTGGGCAGGGAAGGAGTTCCAGGCATGGGGGGCAGCTAGGGAGAAGAGATGAAGGTGGTTAGGGGAGCAGGGGAGGCATGGGAGGACAAGAGAGGGGACAGAGGAGGAGCGGAGTTCACGGACTGGAGTACAGAGGGAAATTAGCACAGAGAGGTAGGGGGGAGCAAGGTTGTGAAGAGCTTTATAGGTGAAGACAAGGCGCTTCTGCAGGATTCATTCAGGAAGGGGGAGCCAGTGAAGAGAGGAGAGGAGGGGCTGCACGTGGTCGAAGCGACGGGCAAGGTGGATGACCCTGGCAGCAGAGTTTTGGACGGAGATAAGGGGAGAAACATGAGAGCAGGGGAGGCCAGTGAGAAGGAGGTTACAGTAATCGAGGTGAGAGATGACCAGGGCATGAACAAGGGTTTTGGCAGAGGAGACAGAGAGAAAAGGGTGAATCTTAGCAATATTATGGAGGGAGAAGCGACAGGATTTGGCAACAGAGTCGATGTAGGGTTTAAAAGAAAGGGATGAGTCAAAGATGAAACCTAAGCTACGGGCTTGGGGGACAGGAAGGATGGTGACCCCATCGATAAGGATCGACAGGGATGAGGGAGAGGAAGGATGAGGGGGGAAGATAAGAAGTTCAGTTTTAGCCATGTTGAGTTTGAGTTGACGTTGAAACATCCAGGTAGAGATGTCAGAGAGACAGCTGGTGAGGCGAGCTTGAATAGATGGAGAAAGAGAGGGAGTAGAGAGATAGAGTTGAGTGTCATCAGCATAGAGGTAATATTGGAAGCCATGGGAGGCAATGAGTTTGCCTAGGGACAGGGTATAGATAGAGAAGAGAAGAGGGCCAAGGACAGAGCCTTGGGGAACACCAACCGAGAGTGGAAGGGAGGAGGAAGTGGAGTTGGCAAGAGACACATTGAAGGAGGGGTCAGAGAGGTAGGAGGAGAACTAGTGAAGTGAATCCAGCAAGAGTGAGTGGTCAACAGTATCAAAGGCAGCAGAGAGGTCAAGGAGGACAAGAATGGAATAGAGGGTCTTGATACATCCTGCTAGCTGAGGTGAGTCCCGCTCCATTCCTAATTCAATTTATTGACATGTTACTTGCAATTATTATTTTAATGTATATTGATATAGTGGGGTGCCTGAGTTTGGAGGGCTAGTTCAGTTGTACCCCCGGCCTCCTCCTCTTGTCTGGCCTCGTTAACTCTCTGCTACTTCTGAGCAGCAAGAGGACTATTGGTGTCAGTTATCTGCTAGCTCTGAGCAGAGAGAATACTAATTAAGACAGTCAATTTTAAAACAGAATCACACTCCCTCAGCAAAGTGACAGCAACAAGGTTTGGTTATCTCCTATATCTGAAATCCCCTTAGCACTGGCCTTGATACACTTATCACTGGTTACAGCTTTGATTTTGTGGGCTAGCCTGCATTGGCCCCAGATCCCTAGCTCTGATACAAGTAGCATTTATGATGGGATCAGACAAGTGGAGAAGGGCTCCACCTCATTCCCTACCACAGTACCACTCCTACCTTAGTTCTCAACTGATGTGTCTTGGAAGGATGAAGGTTTGGATCTACATTTCTGAGGCTTGAACCTGAGGTTCTGTAGCACCAAGGGGACTGGTTTTGCTTTCATTCACTTACGTAAAATCTATCAATTGCAAACCTAGGGTGTTTTTACATGTGCAGTAATCCGGATTAAGTGCCTTTATTTAGTCTGAATTACTGAACCTGGACTCAAAATTTAACCTGGGTTCTTTGACACCTAATTTTCAAGGATTATTTTTTAATCTGGATTAAACTCAATCCAAATTAGTAATAATGCAAACAGTGAATCTGGACTGAGTCCCAGATACAATAGAGTTCTGCAGATAGACGTGTCTCCTCTCTAGTCATCCGTATCTCTATCGTATCCTGCAGTTTTCCCAGCAGTCTCTGCTTGGTGCACTGAATTTAAAACCCACCGCACCAAGGTGAAGACCCCTCCATTTTTCAAGCTGACTGCTGTATCTGTTGCTGTGACTGTACTCTCAGAAATCAGAGCGGAAGAGGATGCTGAAATCTGGTTGCGCTGCACCATGGGATTTTGCAGTCTTCCTTCTGACTCCTAATCCGGATTAACCTGTTCACACTGGAATTAGGATTAATTCTTAATCCTGATTAAAAATGATCGTATAAACTGTTAATCCATTAATGGATCTGGATTAAAAACTAATTCGAATTAACTGCCATCATGTAAAAACAGCCCTAATGCTTATGCTCCTCCGTCTTTAGCCCCCATCAAGTATACTGCTTGGTAGCAGTAATGTCAGAAAAGGAAATAAAAGAAATGTAATGTCTTTTAAAATCTTTTTATCCCCGACTGACACCTTTTTCTTTAAAAAAAAAAAAAAAAAAGCTAAACAGCTTTCTTTTACGAATCAGTCTCTCTGTCCAGAAGTGCCCTGGTCACCAGCACTGTTCCTAGAGACTTGAACTTTATGGTCCTCATAACTCTTCAGGGTGAAAGGCCAGGCTGTGGAGCCATTGTGCAAGCCCCACATTTCTTTTTAAACACATATGAGAGACAAAGTTCCCCAGAGAGACCCCCATGGAAAACTGCCTCAGGTGGGAGAGAGACTGTGTGTGTTGGCCCGGCAGATAAAAGCTACATCAAAAGAAGTTGGGAGCAGCTGTCCATCTGGAGCTTTTGGGGAGGGGAGGGGCGGGGGGAGAGTGACTTTGTCTTGGAGAATAGTCTTTAAGACGTTTGCATACAAAGGAGAAGGGAAGAAAAACCACATAAGGAGGTGGGAGGAAAAGCCCCAATGTAAACAGAAGGAGTTGCTGCTTGGCTACGATCCCAGGCTGAATCACTTAAATCACTTTTAGTACCTCCAGTGCAAGTTGCTGCCTCTGTTTATAGAGTCAATGCTGAGAGACCCAAAGCAAATCCATTTCCCAAATCAACATTTGAACTCGGGTATGAATAAAAAGTAACATCATAAACTTCAAACCCCCTTAATTCTGACAGAGTTTTTGCTCTGTGACTGGGTCCATTTAGGCCGCTTTTATACGAGGCGCTGAAAAGCACCTCCTGAGTCCCGCGTTTAGAGAAAAGCCGTGCGGCGAGTGTTTACATCCTCCCCGCGCTGCCGGAAGTGACGTTCTTTGGGAGCATGTCACTTCTGGCAGTACGGGGAGCATGTAAACACTCCCCACGTGGCTTTTCTTTCAACGTGGGACTCAGGAGGCACTTTTCAGCGCCTTGTATAAAAGCGGCCTTAGAGGCTGAATTTCCATTAAAAGAGAAATGTAGCCTGATTTGCAGGAGACTCACTGTACTTGCTGCAGGCAGTTTCACTTGTGTACACAGTTGCTAATATTACTATCAGTTCCAACAGGGACACATTCTCTCATAATGCTGTTGAATCACTGATGTTTTGTATTTTTAATTTATGTAGACGAATATCTGGGTTTTTTCTACTTTCCCCTTCTCCACTTTTTCTTAAGCATCCTTTTAAAGCTAGATAATGACAGAGGTGAAATTCAGATCCGAGGCCAGTTAAGAGTTCAGTTTCCTGTCAGCTTGGACTGATCAGAGCCTGTGATTTGGTTTGGAGCACTCTCAATGAAATCTATTTACACAACAGATTGGGATGGCTCCATCGGGAATGACTTGTCTCTACGCATGCAGGTTGGGGCTTAAAATGATAAACAGAGGTGTTCAGAACAGAGTTCCATGATACAGAAACATAACATGGTATGACTAGCTGAATGCATTGGGAGATTTTCTTCCATCCTTGGAAGCAGCTGGTAAAGGCCATTTCAGAAGATAAGATAGCAAGGCCAATTGGTCTGCTCAGATGTGGTAATGCTTAAAATATGATCCTTCATAGTGGAAAATGATTCATTCTGTACAAGTACATTCCTGTGAGATTTCCTCCAATGTATGATTTAATGTGGGGTCCCCACATCTTTTTATCCCCCTAAATCTTTGAGAGATTATTCTGGGATAATGAGGAAGACTAGACATGTTCTGGCTCCTGGACATGAGGACCTAAAGAGAAGACCATCTTGAAAAGGACTTTCAGGTTATAGGCCTGAGTAACTAGACAGTTGGTGGTTTTGTTGATGTGAACTGACAAAAGAGACCATGGGCTCTGCCTGAATGGGTGGATGTATTCTGGGCTGGAGCGCCTCCTTCTCCACTCCTCCCCCAAAATCTGGTGGGGGATCTGAAATGCCCATGGTTTCAACTCACCATGTTAGGAGATCGTGAGAGAAAGACAATATCATTAGAGGGAGGGAGAAACCTGTGGGAGCTGGGGAAGAGAGGGTAAGCAAGCAATAGTGAAAGTGGAGGAGGAACAAGCAGCAGATGCTGTCAGCCCAAAGCTGGCTATCCTTGGGTGGTAAGGTTGGTGACTGTGGGAACCCACCCAAAACAATTGAGCTGGTCTGTTCCCCCAACTTCCCTCTTACCATAGTAAAGGAAGACAACCATGAATAATATTTGGCTGTGTTAAGAATGGACTTGGGGGGGAGGGGGCGGGAATACCATCCATAGCAGTACAACATGCCAGAGTGCAAGGATCAGGCAAACCAAGGATACATTGGACAGAAATGGTGAATAGGGGTGTGCATGTCGTTTTTGTTATTACAATAACAAAAATTGTCGTTTTCGTTATTGTAAAAACAAAAATGACAACCAAGAATAACGATAACGATAACAAAAAGAACAACCAAGAATAACGATAATGAAAACAAAAATGACAATTTTATCATTGTCATTATTAATGCTGTGGCAGTTGGGGTTTGGAGGGAAAATTTGGGAGGGAGCAGACATCTCGGAGCCCTAAACAGGGTTGAACTCTTGAACTGTGCCTGTGTTTGGAGGAGTGAGCAGTTCAGCAGTATCTGATGGATGTGATAGGCCAATCACATCTGGCCTATCAGTATCTGATAGGCCAATGAGCAGCGCAAGCAGGCCCCAGCAGTCTCATGGCACTCTGCGATTGCTCAATGCCTGCTGCCTCCAACAACCAATCAGGGGGGCTCTGGGGGAGGGCATCACAACCCTTTATAATGGGAGGGCCATTATCTCCATTCTGTGAGAGCTCTGCTAATCAGGTTGTGTTTACAGAACGGTGGTGCTTGCACACACAAAATCCTCCCTAACCCTCATTGTATTATCAATACCTTTCCTTCCTCATACCCTACATTTTACCTTCTCCCTTTCCCTCCCCTTCTCCCCCCTGTACATTAATATATAGATAGGTACATATTAGATAGATATATATATTACAGATATAGAGATTAGATTATAATAATTATATAGATAATTGATTAGATAATATATCGTTTTCCTTTTCCCTTCCCATCTCCCTTAGATTAAGATAGATATTAGTTGCGCACAGGAATCGATAACGATACTGATACCAAAAATAAAATCTTTATTTGAAACAATACTGATAATGACAACAATAACAAAAATGATATTGTCATTAATAACAATAACAAAAATGGCATTTTTGAATAACAAAAATGAAAACGAAAAATGAAAATTACATAGGTCCAGGTTCACACCTCTAATGGTGAAAAATGATATATAAAAAAGGTTTAAATATGAATGAAGGTGTAAAGCTGGTACAAGACTGAAAGTGACAGAAAGATGTCATGCAGCCCCATCATTGCTGTTGAGATGACATGAGAATCGAGAAGGCGGAAGAGAAGAAAGGTGGAATTCTTTGGACCAAAGTGTGACTATGCATAGGGTGCATACTCATGAGATGAAAAAATGTATCAAAATCTATTTCCCCCGAGTGACTTGACTAGTTGCAGGATGCCTCAGCAAATTAACTGCAAGTGTGAAAGCACTAACCCAAGTTTAACAATCATGCTATTATATCTGTCTTGCATATTACTTCTAATGTGGGAAGGGACACTTTTCACTTTTAGCTTCCAGTCTCTTAGCGACATGAGACAGTTGTGTAGCATCATGGGATTGCGAGCAACGGCAATACTTGAGGCCAACTGAAAGCGGAGAAATCAGGGGAATTGGGAGAAGCAACATGTGAAAAAGCTTAGATGTAACTGTTATCTCTTGCGGGAAATTTATAAAATGGGAGAAGATTGTACCCAAAGACTGGCATTCACTCTTGCTCAAAGTCCTTCAGAGCTTGAGTCATTTTAGCAACATGTTGTGGTTGGGTTTTTTTGTCATTCAAAAAGTTCCACTCAAAAATATTCTATGGATCTGGAGCATGAACATTTAGGATTGATTAGGAAAAAACAGCAGCAGGCTTCCACAGATTTTGAAGGTAACATCCAGATATCACAGACTGAGGCAAAAACTTGAATTCCTTTCAAAGAGGTTTCCTTTCTCCTCCAGCACACATCTGCACAGTGAAAGCGCCTCACAGTAATGTTAGCGATTATCAATCAACACCCTCATCAAATAGCCCCCAAAATCCCTTTGCCTGTAACGAAGGGGTTACTCGTTCATCTAGTGTAACAGTGAGGGCTTGACTTGGCTGGGACAGACATTCACTTCCACAGTAAATCTGGCAGGAACTGGTAATTACAGAAAAAGCAGCCAGCGGTCATGGCCAGCCAAGGCTCTGGGGTAACAGAGCAGAAAATCAAAACAGAGGGGGAGGGGGAAATGTGTTCATCATAGTCTCAGCGCTGAGGTCGGTCTCCTCCAAACTATCAGGAAGGAGCCTGTCATCAATTGTTATGTTTCGAAGGAGCCCCTGGAAGATGAGGTAATAATCATGTTAAACATTAACTGTATTAGTGCTCCCACTGCACTGTAAAATTCACTCCCAGCCCAGCCCGGCTGGGCAATGGAAGAGCAGCCAGAGTGTTCACTTTCCTGACTGAACTTTGAGACCTGGTCTAAATACAGCTTTTGCACCAATTCCAACCAAATCCATTTTTAAACCAATGTAATTAAATTGATGCAAAAACTCTGTTTAGGCAAGCCCTTTGATTTCTCTATCAGTTGGGAAGAGGTTACCCTGGACTCCAAGTCCCCTACTGCTATCATTCCCCATTGCCCAGAACCCTGGTAGGATACCCCAGTGTTCATCTCTCACACACACACTCCTCAGCCCAGCATGGGTTAAGTCAGCTTTCAACCTTTTCCACTGAATGATAAAAGAAACCCTTATGACCCCAAGCTTTGGAAATTTGCATATATAATTAGTCAGATCCAGGCTTGTCAAGACCCTATTTAGCAATGCAACAACCTCACTTAGGGTCCTGACCTCTAATCTGGGAGCCCCTGGTGTAAGTACTAGCTGTAACAATAGTCAAACCTTCATGTTGTTTCCCAGCTAGTGGCAACAGTACATTCCCACTCACTGGTATTCTGGGAGAGTCTCAAACACACAGTGGGAGATAATGCACAGCCATCCACTAGTTTCATAAGAAAGTCCTGGAAATAGGGGGAATGACTACATCGTCACCTTTGGGTATCACTGTACAGGCAAACAGGTGCAAATACTGCTTTGTGAATTAGCTAATCCAGATTATTCATTTTCTTTAATGACTACAGAACTCTAAATTGGATTCACACCCTTTTAGGACTTAGAACTCAGCTTGAGTTCCACCTCAGTTGGGATGCAGTCCATAGAATCCTGGATTGGCTGGCTTCTGCTCCAGCCCTGATTGGCCAGGGCCATTAAGGTCTGGGCTGGAAACAGGAAGCTGTCTGCACAATGGCTGTTTTTAAAAGGATGCCAAATCCAAAATAAAGTCTCTCAACCCAGGTTTAAATGTCTGTGTAAACACCTAATCCTAGTTTAAAATATCCAGGTTAAGGTTGAACCTGGGTTTATTTAATCCTCATTTTAAAGGATTTATTTAACACATGCCCAGATAAACCCAGTTTAATGTCCATGTAAACTGTAAATCTGAATTGAGCATAGAGATTAGTAGATAGAGCAAACATCTTGTCTACCCAGGAACATCTCTATGGTCATCAGCGCTTTCTGGGGCTCCGGCCAGGAAATCAGGATTTTGATTTCCCTTCCCCCACAAAACCTGGTGCATAGATTAGCCATGGGATTGTTCAAAGGTATCTCTAATGGAGGAACAAAAATAGTGGGAGAAGGCAATGAAATTCAGCAGCTCAGCAGCAGAGCACCATGGGATTTTTCAGTCATTCATGTTAGTCTAAACCCATATTAACCATGTACACTGTGATCCTGGATTAATCATTATTCCAAGTTGTAAATGTCCATGTAAACAGGAACCCAAGATTAAGAATTTGGGATTTTGAATATGGGTTAGTGTCTATGTAAAAACAGCCAATATATCAGTTCCTGGCCTGTTCACCACCCCAGACCCTGATGAAGCCCTCCCACCTTGATCTTGATCTCTTGCTCCCCATTCCAGGAATCATGCCTTGGTCTAGTCCTTGTCCTGCCCCAGCCTTGCTCCCAGCCTACCTGGCTTCCAGTTTCACATTTAGGCTGTTTTTAGATGAGCGCCGCACACTCGCACCTAAAAACCACATGCCTGTGAAAAAGAGCGCTGACGGGGTTTAGACGTGCAGGGATGTGCTTTATCACACTCGCACAATTTTTTTAAAGGTGCCAATTAAATACCTCAATATTTCTTGTTCAAACCCCTTGGCTCAAGACCTGGCATTTGGTCACTTGGATACCAACCTGGCATGACCTCCTCTCCAACACACACCAGCTTCTGATTATGGCTCTGACCTTAGAAGCCTTGTCTTGGTTCCAGCCACCAGCTTTGTTTCTGACTGAGTCCTGACAGCTCGTCACTGCTGTCTGTTAGTCCTTCCAACCAGAGGATGTGGTTGGGTTTAGTGGCCTGTAGGTGTAGTGGACTATAGTGTAGCTGGGCTTAAAAAAGGCTTAGATAAGTTCTTGGAGGATAAGTCCATTAATGGCTATTAGCCAAGTAGGTTGGGAGATGTAACCTCTGACTGTTGGTCGCTGGGAGTGACAGCAGGGAATGGATCTCTCCATTATGACCTGTTTGGTACTCATCCTAAGTGACCGAGAATGGCCACTGTCAGAGTCCGGATGCTGGGCTTGATGGACCATTAGTCTGATACATTATGGCACTTCTTATGTTTCTTATGTTCATCCCCCTACGGCCTGGGCCCAACTCCAGCATGTAGGGCCCCAACATCTCAGCCCTCCAAGCTGTTGTGAACCAGTCCATTCCTGCATTTGGTTACTTCCGACCTTGCTTTTGACTAGTTGTTATTTCATCTTGACAGGGAGGAGGGTATCTTTTTTGATTGGCCTAAATCAACAAACAAACAAAAATATAATGAAGCCAGTCACAGAAGAAACAATTCTACCAAATGACAAGAATTGTCAAATACCAAACTTGGCAATTTTCACTGAGATTTGAATTTGCAGTTCTGAATGCTGTACATAAAATTCATCAAAATTTGAACTTTGACCCCAATATTTTCACCAGTTCTACAGGCTGGATCTTAGCCTCTCTCCTTGCGGATGATCAAAGTCAAGGTGTGTCATATGGCTATGTCCTTGCAAAGCATACAAACACCAGGGGCATGAAAGTATGGTGAGAGGTGTAAAATGCACATCTGTTTACAAATTGCTGAACCCACTTTCCCTGTGTAAATCAGAGGTTTTCCAGCACCCAGCTGGGCTTGTGCCACACACCAGCAGACAAAACCACCATGCAATCCTATTTCTCCTCCTACCTAAAATCTTCATCCCTTGCTATAGAACAAGTACCTGAGTTCTCACATCCTCATGAATGTTGCATCCCTTGTTTCTCCCTCTGTTCCCCCTTCCCTGTCTCCCCTCCCCGTCTTTAGATTGTAAGCTCTCCGGCAGGAACCGTGTCTATCTTATTCTCTGTAAAGCACCAGTTACATCGCTGGTGCTATATAAAAGCTTATAATAATAATAATTAATAATATAGTTACTCTGAATATATGACACATGTTCTCACATGATCAGCAAGAGAAATTTAGGATGAAAGTTACTCTCTTCCTGGCTGTGTGTGCTTTTAGATGAACCTCTTCTCTTCACGGATTTCTCAATCTGCTCTCAGCAATCTTGCAGGAGGGCATTTTAGACGTGCCTCCCCGCACCAGAAGTCTCCCGGCCGCCAATGAAAACAGCAGCGCTGGGCAACTCACGCGTTCATTTTACATCTGAATTTGTCAAACGCCAATTTCGAGGTTTGATAAATCTGGATGTAAAATGAATGTGTGAGTCGCCCAGCATCACTGTTTTCAACGGCAGCCGGGCAACTTCGGGTGCAGGGAGGCACGTCTAAACTGCCCTCCCCCTGGTGAGATGACTGAGAGCGGATTGAGAAATCTGCAAAGAGAAGAGGCTTGTCTAAAAGGGGCCACATGTCACTGACTTTTTGCATGTTCTGGGCAAGTCACACTTCCATCTTCCTTGCTCACCTTCCCCATATGTAAAATGGAGAGAATAATACTACACTGCACAGAGGTGATGACACATCATTCATATTTGTAAAGAGCTTTGACACGGAAGAATGAGGCTACAGAAACATGAAGTACTATTGTTTATGGTAATTAACAGAGAAGATTATTACACTGATGGGGTATCTGAATTTAGACTGAAAAACACCATGTATAGTTCCACATTCTTTAAACACTGTGCACCCACTTGTGACTGCGACTGTGTTCTGCTTCAAAGAGCAAGATTCATCGCAATCTGCTCCAGGCTGGGACAAGAACAGCAGCCCCTTCAGCTGCAAAATGGAGGCCCATGTAAGGCTGAGTGACCAGGGATAAAGCCAGAGGGAAAAAAGGTTTGTTTACTCATTAAACCCCTAACAAGCTGCCCTCTATCTGCCTCTTCTAGTGCATTATAAGTTGTTTAATGAGGCAGAGATACACTAAGATAGAAGACCTCTTATTAAAAGCTCAGGGCTATGAACTTACTCAGAGAAAAGGGCACAGCAGCAAGAAGGTCCAAGGTTAGCTACAGGTCAGGAGCAGCACTTTTGTCTGTGGATAGCTAGCTGCATGTCACTTGCTGACTCAGTTTACTCTCTGAGCAATGTTGATTTTGCAGTAAACCCAGCAAATAAAGTATCCCACATCTAGGATTGCCATTCAGGTCTGAAATTTCCTTTTTTGAGAACAGCAGCAGAACTCCTTTTAAAGTAACTGGGCTTGTTAGAATCCTTTAAGTCTCATGTCATTTTAAGGACTGAATATTTTCATACAAAGTCAATGGGTCAACCCAATATACAGTCATTTAAAGGACTGAATATTTTCATACCAAGTCAATGGGTCAAAGGAGACGATAACTTACATTTGCCTTCACAGAGCATCCCACTGTGCCCATCTATTAGGTGTAAACCATCACCACAGAGCCACCACTCATAGAGGAGTCCAGGGACGTTACAGGCCCACCATGCGGGCCAATCAGGGGTAGTAGGTGCCTATGTAGCCGCATCTTGTCAATTAGGTTTGCCTGCAACCTCATCTACATCCAGGTCCAGCACTGTAGAGTTGGGCCTAGCACACCCAACTCAGAGTCAGGCACTCCAGCAATCTTCCTCCCTGGCCCGCCTCTCAAGCTGCTTTTAAACGAGGGCGCGCTGAAGCGCCTCCCAAACGCCGCATTAAAGCGAAGCCGCCGGAAGTGACGTTCTCCCCGTTGCCACCGGCGGCGGCGGCTGGAGACACGGGGCTTTGCAGCGGCACGTTCTTAAGACTTCAATTATCTGGCTTAAGAATGCACCACTCCAAAGCCCTGTGTCTCCAGCTGCCGCCGCTGCCGGCAACGGGGAGAACGTCACTTCCGGCGGCTTCGCTTTATCGCGGCGTTGAGGGGGCGCTTCAGCGCTCCTCGTTTAAAAGCAGCCTCAGTTGAGAGATGGGCGTGCTAACAATCTTCCCCTGGGGAGGGAGATTGCTAGCGCTGGGAGGAGTCTTGGCATGTAGCTACCAATCCCTCTCCAGGGCTTTATGCAGGGACTGGCACTAGGCTGTGAAGTGGCAGGAGATACCCCCTTTCCAAATTCCTCCCTCTGGCCCGGCCTCTGCAGCATCTGTGCCTCCCAACCCACCCTGGGAGCCCCTGGTGCCCCTGCCTATGCTCTCCCTCTTGCTGGCCCCCAGCTGAGAGGTGGCAGCAAGAGGGAGAGAGCTGTCAGCTCTCAGTTGACAGTTGGTCTGGATTGGGGGCAGGGAGGGAGATTGCTAGCACCACTGAGTGGAGGCTGCTGCAAGAACATGAAATGCAGACAGGGACTGTCTGTTTATTACATTGGACACGCTAAACATGTGAGTGACATGCGAGTGACGGCTGCACGGACCGAACATGAACTCCAGTGGGATAACGTCTCGTTTGATTTCACCCAATAACTCTTGACTAGATCAGAGTCTAAGGAAAGGCTTCCACTTGGTCCTTGGTTGTATCTGTTCGGTCACAAACCACTTACTCCAGAGTAGTCCCACTGAAGCCCTCTGGGTATTCAATGGGACTACTCCAGAGTAAGTGGTTTGTAGATTATAACCAGAGTATCCTCGCCTCTCTAGCAAAACTAGAAATGGAGGGGGAAATTATGGGGTGGTAGGAGTAAGATAGAGAGTACAAGTTATGTTCATCTTTTTTAACCTGTACTTTCTCATATTCTTCTGATGGTCATGTTTAGTGCTGTATTACTCTCTTTAAGGCTGTGTAAAAGGAAAGGGAGTTAGGCCCTCCCTTCCTCAGAGCAAGGAGGAAGCCACACAGCACCCTCTACAGCTCATTCATAGCGATATCTGTGGTCCTATGAAGACAAAAACAATTGCAGGAAACCAGTATGCATTGACTTTCATAGATGATTTTTCCAAGTTCATGTTCACTTACTTAATTAAAAAGAAAAGTCAGGTGCTGGAGAAATTTAAGGAATATGTTGCAAGAGCCAGCAATAAATTTGGAAGATCACCTCAGACCCTAAGGTCAGATAATGGAGGTGAATATGCTTCAAAACAGATGAAAGATTTTTGGAAGCAAAAAGGAATTTAACACCAGACAACCATCCCACATACACCAAAACAAAATGGCGTAGCAGAAAGAAAAAATCGCTCTCTAAAAGAGATGGCGAGATGTATGCTTTTGGAAACGAATCTGCCAGATCAATACTAGGGGGAAGCAGTAATGACTGTCACATACCTGCAGAACAGGCTCCCAACCAAAGGTGCAAAAGCAACACCTTACGAACTATGGCATGGGAACAATCCCGGTGTGGAACACATTAGAGTGTTTGGCTCTAAAGCCTATGCTTATATCCCAAAGGTCAAAAGGACCAAACTTAACACCAGATGTGAAGAAGGGATACTTGTTGGCTATGCACAAGGATGCAAGGGATACAGAGTAATGGACACTGACACTGGAAATGTGAAAGTAAGCAGTGTGGTCTATTTTGATGAAAATGAAAAGGAAAGCACTGATCAAATACCAGACCTAATGAGGCCAAGCTCATCAAGGCAGAAAAAGACCGCAGAACTGCAGATAAAGAAGGAAGCTACACTTGATTTGACCATGTTCAATCAGCCTGAACCAGAAGGGGGCACTGACACTAACACTGATGCTGATACTGAAGCTGAAGCAGAACCAGAACTGGAACCAGAAGTGAGACATTCCGGAAGACCCAACAAGAAGTACCAGCAGCAAGACCCTCCTACGTGGCAAAAGTGGAGGAACCGCAGGAGCCCTCAACATGGCAAGACATTCAAAAAATGCCAACCAGTGCAAGAAGCGCAAGAAGAAGGACTTGTAGAAGTGATTTATTGTCCTTCAGAGGAAATGATAGCAGATGTGCTGACTAAACCCCTACCCAGAGACAATTTCCAGAGGCTACGAGAAGCATTGGGAATTGTCAGCAGTGCACATAAGTGATTCGGTGCATGGGATGATGAGAAGGGGTGTTGGAAATGCATTCCTTAGTTACATCTCCCCTAAGCACCTTATCCTGTTTGTTTGTTAGGAACAGCAGGAGTAGATGGCAGTCAGATCAGGGAACGCTTCCTCCATCCACTTTGTTCTACTCCTGCTAGGACCTGATTGGTTAATTTCCTCTCCTCAGGATGTTTCTTATCTCTTTGTGTCTCAGAGATATTCAGAGAGCTTCTCCTACTTCCCTCCTGAACACACCTAGTCTTAGGACTTGATATCGATGTAAGCCTTTCCTATCCTACACGTATTTCTTAATAAAGCTACATAAGCTTAAGTATGCTTCCTGCCTGCTTATTAATGATTAGCTACTCACACTCCTCTGTAAACTCTGCAATGGGACAATCAATGTGTTGTGAAATCATTTTGGCCCAACAAAGATGCCAATTTCCTTGCTACAATGTAACCAAAGCAAGAGTGGTTCTTTTGACATAAATATACCAGAACAGGCATTGAATGCTATTGTAACCTATTATTTGCTGAAATGTAACCAAAACACACTGGATATAGAATCATGATATTGTAACTGAATGAAACTTTTGTGTAAGCCACTGTGTTCATTTAAGACTACATAGAATGTTAAGTTAGGTAAGATATTAGTTTGGTTTTTACTGTTAAGAGCATGTAGGATGTTGTAAGGTAATTAAGACATTAGTTAGCATATGCATTGATTCACTGACTTAGATAAGGAACAAATGTGTGAGGAGTAAACGGTCAAACAGTCAGAGAGGAAGGATAGTAGTATTACAGGATAGTATGTGAACTGGTGTGAAGGAGGCAATATTCCTGTCTATTTGGTGCCTGAGAAAAAGCAGAGGCCTTGTGTTCTCAAAGCAAATCTGAATAGTTTATAACTCACAGGGACAGCGGGAAGGTCAGAGGGCTGATAACAGAACCAAATGGTACCAGAAAACATAGATGACTTGGTCAGACAATAAGGCGCCTCCAAGAGGGGGGGGGACTATGGGGTGCCCAGGGCCAGGAGTCAGGCCCTCCCTCCGGAAGGAGGAGGGGTAGGACCCTTTTGGTCAGGGCAACCCCTAAGCCAATGACCAAGCAGCAGGTACCCCAGATCTAAGCAACCAATAAGAATGCTCCACAGGTTAGCACTGACAACCCCGCACCCTGGATAATCATAAGACAGTCACTGGATAAAAGGCCAGTCCCTAGACAGAGAAGTTGCCTCTCACGGTACCTGATTTTGCTAGCTCTTTGAGTTCTGACAGGATCGGTGGGGGGCCCACTTTGGAACTTCTCCATAGGAAGTTCTGCAACTTACTCCACAGCTAGGCTTCCTCTCTCTCTCTCTCGAGGCTCTTGGGCCCCCGCCCTGCCCTCCTTCTGGGACCAGACCTGAGACCTCTGACACGTAAGAATACATGCTTTCTATTATTATTATTAACAAACATTTATATAGCGCCAGCAGTGTACCTGGCACTTTACAAAGTAATAAAATAGACAGGGTCCCTGCCCCTAGGGCTTACAATCTGAGCGACAGGAGCTGGGGGAGAGACTTAGGAAGGGGAACAGAGGGAGAGACAAGGGGTCTAACATTCATGAAGATGCGAGGTCTCAAGTGCAC
>QEPC01001090.1:1284268-1295274 GCA_003113815.1 Sphenodon punctatus | reverse complement strand
GAAGGGAGCTATTTGGGGCTTTGGGGGGAGTTTGCAGTGAGAAGGGCATTTACCTGCCTTCGCTTTGGGATGTTCCCTTCAGCTGTTCTTCAAGGCCGTTACAAGGGGATACCCCGGCAAGATAGAAAATGTTGGTTCTGCGCATTGCAGGTCCCAGACTCAGTGCAACATATTCTTCTGGTATGCCCCAAATATACCGCCAAGAGGTTAACGATCCAAAGGATCCTGAATCAAATGTTGTTAAAGCTCTCTCATGTTGACTCTTTGGACTTATGTTTAAATTATAAGGTTACCGATTTAACCTGGGCGGTTGCAGTTTTTGGGAAAGCTATTTGGAGGAAGAGGCAAGATTACCTATTGGAGAAGGAATCTCCCTAAGTAACATTCCTAGTGAATAAGATTTAATAGGGGAATTATTTACGACCTGGCTTTTTTCAGGTTGTTTTATTATTGGGTTATGTGATTTATTTGTATGTATCGTATTGTTGTCAATATGACATTTTGGTATTTGTAAGTATAACTGCCAATAACCTTTGGTTGAGGCAAATAAAGTTTAATCAATCAATCAATCATCACCTCAGTCTTATCTTGATTCAGCTTCAATTGGCTCACCTGCATCTAGTCCCCAAGGGCAGACAGGCACATGGTAAGCACTGAAACTGCAGGGCCTGGGTCAGATGAAAAAGAGATATAGAGTTGGGTGTCATCAGTGTACAGAATGCACTTCACTCCAGATCACCTAATGATCTCACCCAGGGGCCTCAAATATTATTATTATTTATTTATTATTCATATAGCACCAGTAGTGTACCTGGCATGTACAATCAATAGTTATAGAAGACAGGTCCCTATCCCGAGGGGCTTACAATCTAAGAGGGACAAGGGAGTGGGAGACAAGGGAGAGGCGAACATCGGGCGAGACAAGGGTATGTTCATGAGGTTGAGAAGTTGCAAGTGCAGGTGCTTAACTTAGTTACAGGGAACTAACTTAGTTACAGAGATTCTGAGTGAGGGGAGAAGAGGACACCATTTTACTTATGATGAGCTAGAGAAAGTCTGACAGAAGAGCTAGGTTTTCAGGAGAGATTTGAAAGTTGGGAGAGTAGAAATGTATCCAGGGAGGGTGTTCCACACATGGGGGGCGGCAAGAGTGAAGGGGTGAAGATGTTTAGAGGAGTAAGGGAGTCGCGAGCAGACAAGGGTGGGGGCAGAGGAGGAGCAATGCTTCCAAGCAGGAGTGTGGTGGGATACAAGAGTGGAGAAATATGGGGGAACAAGGCCATGAAGAGCCTTGAAGGTGAAAGCGAGGAGCTTGTGGTGAATGCATACATGTAGAGGGAGCAAGTATAGGGTGAAGAGGAGGGGGTGAACATGATCAAAGCGATGGGCAAGATGGATGACGTTGGCAGCAGAGTGTTGAATGGAGATGAGGGGGATGAGATCAGAGCAGGGGAGACCAGTAAAGAGGTAGTTAAAGTCAAGGTGAGAGATGACTATTTTATGGACTAGAGTTTTTGCAGTGGAAAAAGTAAGGCAGGATTGGGTTTTAGCATATTATACTGAGCGAAGCAACAAGATTTGGCAACAGCCTAGATCTGAGGCATAAAGGAGAGGGGAGGAGTCAAAGATTAATCACAGGCTACACCCCTGAGGAACAGGCTCGGTGGTGATACCATCAATGGGAATTGAGAGGGAAGCAGGAAGGGAATGTTTTGGAGGGAAAATGGGAAATTCTGTTTTGGCCATGCTAAACTTGAGTTGGTGGCAACCCCCCATGAACTCAAAATCCCTCTTCCTCCCGTGAAGTGCCTTTTTCACTCTGCTTGACTCCTCCAAATGTATTGTTCAGAGTCCTACAGACAGGCCTGTGATATGATTTTATGCTTGGGAGGCAGACTACAGCTAAAGTTGCTATTCCTGCCACTTTCACCCCACCCAAGAACATGGACACCTTTGCCCATCTTGAATGTAAAAACTAGATGAGGTATTAACTACACAGTTTGCATCTGAAAAACCTTCTATCTTAGAACAGGAACGGGACAACAGCTTTTGTTCCACCTAATCAGTGTACTACCCAGTTGCTTATTGCAACTGGGTAGTACACAGAACATAGTGGTAGCAGAAGCACCAACAAAAAGTTTCTAATGGTACAACCTTCTTCTCTCTTACTTCATGATGGCAGGAGCATAGGGGATTAGAACCCACAAACTTTGGGTTCCTAAGTAAAAAGTCTTACTTCTAGACTTGCTTTTTACAGCCCTGCTTTTTACAAGTTAGGATTTTTACCTTCCTCAAGAAGGTAAAGAAGGGTGCGATTATGCTGGGGGTCCCAAAGCCTGGGCCCCTAGAAAAGAATAGTCTACGTCCCAGTGCGTAGACTGGAATTTTGGGGCATTGCTATTTCAATTCAAGTTCCTCCCATTGTACTCTTCACATGTACGAATGTTCCTTATATGCGTTCTCACAAGGCTCTTTTCATTCGCCCTTGAGGGTAGCACACAGAGCATCCAGGAACTTGAGAATAGCATAAGCATTCTCTTGATGCTGTTCTCGCAAGGCCTGCTTCTTGCAAGGTAGGATTTTGTCTTTAAGTAGGTAAAGAAGGCTGTTTGGACTCCAGGATCGGGGCCCCATGCACAGGAATGGATGCGAACCTTCTGTGGCAAGCACCATCAAAACCTTTCTAAAGGTACAGCTTTCTTCTCTCCTACCCAATAACAGCAGCACCACTACAGGGGATTAGAGCCCATACCCTTTGGGTTCCCAAGCAAGGAGTCTTATCTCTAGACCAACACGTTGTTGCAGTGGAGTGTGCTCAAAGAAGCCATCTAGCTGAGATCTGTTTTGTTCATTGACCCGTGGGTGTTATGGGCCTGGCACAATGCTGCCAGGCCACGGTGCTCGGTTTCCAGGATCGGGGACCCATGCACAGGAATGGACATGTAACTTCCACGGCAAACACCAACAAAAATTTTCTAAAGGTACAGCCTTTTTCTCTCCTACCCAATAATATCAGTAGCAGCAGCACCGGGGATTAGAGCCCACATCCTTTAGGCTCCTTGGCAAAAATCCTTACCGCTAGACCACCAAGCACTTCTTTTGGCAAGGTAGGATTTTTGTCCTCAAGAAGGTAAAGGGTGCGATGGTGCCAGGGCTCCCTAGGCCTGGGTCCCTAGAAAAGAATCGTCTATGCCCCAGTGCATAGACTGCAATTTTTGGGCATTGCTATTTCAATTCAAGTTTCTCCCATTGTTCTCTTGACACGTACGAACGTTTGTTATATGCGTTCTATCAATGCTGTTCTCACAAGGGCCCGGCGTGGCCCTTTTCATTCGCCCTTGATGGTAGCATTATGTGCCTTCTATTGAGTCTGTTCGACACATGGCCCTTTTCATTCATCCTCGACGGTAGCATGCTGGGAACTTGAGAATAGCATACGTATTCTCTTGATGCTGTTCTCGCAAGGCCCGTGAGACAGCCCTTTTCAGTCTCTCTCGACAGCAGTATAATACCATACTCATACTATGCACATCGATATGATACATGCTTTATTAACAGAGGTGTCACAAACCCCAGCATACGGCCGTTTTACTTCTCACTTGACAGTAGCACTGTAGGGGATTCAAATCAAATCATTTTATTGCGTGATCATAGATCATTGCAAACATAATAAAAACACATACAGCCATCCAACATATAATTCGTCATTACTAAAGATAAATCTACTATTCCCCCCTCCCCCCAAAAATAAACAATTAGCATACAGTTACAAAGAATTACAAGAGAATGTATTTTAAGAACTGGGTTCTGACTTGAACTGCTCTTAGCAAAAAAGTGGCTACCTTCCGGATAATGTCTGGATCAGAACTTTCAAGTAGCACTGCTGATAATACTTGACTGTTTCTTCCTGGGAACTTATCCAAGATAGGGGCAAGGAGTTCCTGACGTAGATCATCATACAAGTGACAGTCTAAGATTATATGCTCAACTGTCTCCACAGTTATATTGTCAAAAGGGCACAGCCTGTCTTTGAATGGGATGCCCTGAATCCTACCCTCCAGGACTCTGGAAGGGAAGGCATTGAAGCGGGCACTGGAGACAAGCTGCTTGGCTCTACCAGAAATTGGAGCTGTTAAATAAGAGGCAACCTGCCCCACTACCGGGACAAATGACAAATATTCCTGGATATGGGGGGAGAGCCTGATTCTCACAAGCTCTGTTTGACGTCCTATGTCCTTAACCCAAGAGATAACCTCCCTCCTACGCGAGTCAGGGAATTTATGCTTTAGATACTCCGGGGAGATTACCATCTCATTCAATTGGCTATCCACTGTAGGGGATTTGAACACAGGACCTCTTGCACCCCAAAGCTTTTGCTGCCAAGCTTTTGTTCCACCTGGTCCTAGAAGCGAATTACATGACTCCCTGACTGCCTTGCTAAGAGTAAATAAGAAAGTTCTTTGGACATGAGTCATTTACATGTAAGAGATCAAGAGACAATAGGTAATAGACGATACAGATAGAGTAGCTGAAGCAAACATTAGGGTTGGGGAGAGTAGAAAACAGCTTTAGATTAAGGGAAATCACATATCAAAGGCACGGAGTTCACAACAGTAACACAATGGTCATGCAAACAGGATCAGTTATTGCTGTTGCTGCTTTATTATAAATTTGATGTATTTGGAGAAGAGATGAGTTGGTGGCCCTGCTCCCCATCATTTCAGTCAGACACACTTTAAATAGAATTGCTTTGGGGATTGGAAGAGAAGGAGTAGGGTGGCCAAATGTGCAAATGTTAGAGGACACATGAGAAATACAGGTTGCAGGGCTGCAAAACGCAGCCTGTATTTCTCATGTGTCCTCTAACATTTGCATCTCTGGCCACCCTCCTTCAGAAGGAGAGAGGCTGTTATTTTGTATGTTGGGGCTTCTCATGGTTTGCATTCCTTTTCCAAACCTTTGGAACAGCTAAGGCCAACTTGGAGCAACTGACTGACACAATCAAGTAAATAAGCACTCTCAAATTGCTAGGAGCTCCAAGTGTCTGGCTTTGTTAATTAGGAATTAGGGCCTGGGGTTTTTATCTGGGTTTTTTTTGCATTGTATAAACAACTACCTTTTTGGTTTTGATTAGGCAGATGTTGTATATTAGGGAGTGTTTGCAAAGAGCCCTCTTGTGTTAAAGTCTGGATGGTTTGCTTTGCAAAAGGGTATGCTTTCTCGGATGATTCCCACTTGCAATGGAACCTGACTAATCTGTTTAAAAAATAATAATAACAATAACGCACGCACACACCACCCCAAAAGTGAAGATAAATTCTTCAAAACACAGCAAGTTGTAATTGCAAGAGTGAATGCTGTGTGCACTGGAGTAATAGCACCTTTTTGAAGTAAATGTTTGTTTCCACAAGGGTTTAATGGTGGGGTTTGGGAGGAAATATTTTTAAAAACTCCATCTTGCCAATGGCTCCTTCTTGGCAGCTCTGCTCCTATGCTAAAAAGCTGCTCCTCAAATTATACAACCATCCAGAAGCACTTCTCTAGTCTACAGATTATGGAGAGGTCCAGTATGTATGTAACACACTCCCCTCGGAGATTTTACACCCCAGAGAAAGCACCCAAGCTTATCTTGGCCCAGCTCTCTTAAACAGGCAGCCCTAAGGGTTAATGGGGGTGGACTCACTGGGATGAGAGAGCCAATCAGTGTTCAAGCAGCTCTAGTCCTATCCTTCAAGGGAGTGAGAAGAAAAATCTGTGAGTAAAAACAGACCTACACCTTAGCTTTGCTTTAACTCGTGTTAACATGTCCTATGCATGTTGCAGGGCTTCATAGGGTGCCAATACAGCCCTGCAACATGCATAAGAAATATTAAAGTGGAGTTACGTCTATGTCTGTTTTCATCCATATATGAGGGGGCAGGAGAGGCTGTATTGGTGCCCTATGCAGCCCTGCAACATACATAAGAAATGTTAAAGTGGAGTTAGCATTCTGTCTGTTTTCACCTTCACAGATGGCCTGGCAACTCCACATGCACATATCTGTGTGGATAAGGCCTTAGTAGTACATCCTGAGTACTGTTGGTTCAGCTGTGTTTCTATTCTCTGGATGTGAAGTAGTCTGCTCTACCTACTCATTCTGCTCTCGGACATCTGAGCTACTTTCCCAGGTCAAGACTCCCACAGTCTGGCATGAGACACAACAGCAGCCAGCAACCCCAGGACCAAAACCAATTCTCTATTATGTATCCCCCCTTCTAACTGGCATCCAGAGAACCATCTTTTCTCAAAGACGCCCTCTCTTCTTCTAATTGAGGCCCTTCCTCCACAACTACATATGCATACACCTTGCTCTCTCTCCCGCCCCACTTGCAGCCACGTCATTTTGAAAATATCTCCAGTCAGAATACCCAACCCCCCCACAATCTAGGAATTAATTACTTGTCTTGTCTAGCATATTCTGTTTCCATGTGGCAGTGTTCCAGTCCTCAGCCCCCTCCATATAATGCCTCCCAACTGGATGAATTCCATGGAAAACTCCTCTGACGCAGACCATGCTAATCCTTTGTGGAGAAAGTCCTTTGTTCAAAATGCACATCGCCCTCCTGCCCTCCTCGGTACGGGAAGCGGCTCGCGGGCAATGCCTGTTGTCCCTCCCCTGCCAGTGGAGATCAACTGCAGCAGTCCTCAATACCCTAAACGTATTCATAGCTAGATTTGCAGCACTAGAAGAAAAAGTTGTGGAGCTGGCGGAAGGGCGGCGAGCGACGGTGGCAAGACAGTAGCCCCGAGAGCATGACAGTGGGGTGGATCAGGCGAGGGCGGACATGACAGATCGCAATCAGAGGAGGGACCAGTAAACAGGCCAGTAAACATGGAGCCGGCGGTGGATGCGGGCACGAGAGCCAGCAGCGGACCTACAGGTACGTGCTTGCAATGCAACCCTTGTCAATACAGGCGTGGAGGGGACCTGGAGACCAAGGACCAGCCTAACCAGTCAGGTCCCGCAGCCCAACGACAATTAGGTTGGGGGGATCATGGGTCCCATGTCCCGGGCAAGAGCCCGGCGGAATGCTAAAGGCCCCTCGGACTGTCCAGGGGACAGGGGTGGGACTAAGCCATGCTGGAGCGGAAGGCAGCTAAAAAGGAGGGAAGTGCTCTGCGTGCCACCCAGGGGGTGCGAAGGTGCCAACGGTTCACGCCGAGCCAGGGACATGGGTGCCTGTGGGGGTGCCAGTTGGCACGCACTTGGCACAGCACACCCGGGATAAGATATGGAGGAGGGAATATGTGGCTGTGTTCTCTCTGCTATATACGGAGCCCATCCCTGACCCCAGCGCCACCAAAAAGGAGAAGGAAAAGGAGCGCTTTAAGCATCCTAAGGTGGACAGGAATTGGGTCAATTGATCGGCAACCTTTTCGGTGCTGATGGGGGTTATGATTCAGGCGGCACCTGAGAGGGCATCAGAACTCATAAAATATCAGGACATCATGTGCAGGGCCTATGACACGGGGAACCCAGGGGCGCGGCTCTGCTACGATGAAGGTTTCAGGAAAAGGGTAGCGATCGCTCCAGGGCTTAGATGGGACATATATGCCCAGGACCTATGGTTGGAATGTATGTCCAACATAGCGGGCACACACAGGACCGACAGCGGCCACACCTTAGTAAGGGAAGGAGTGGCCCCTATGAATGACCCCTTTCAATCGGCTGGGCGCCGTAATAACCAGAAGGGAGGGACCTGTTGGGATTTCAATGGGTCCGGGGGTTGCGCCCACTCCCCGTGTCGCTTTCAGCACGCTTGTTCCCATTGCAGAGGGGACACGCAGGGGTTCAACGTAATAGGGTACGTTCATCCCCCAGAGCTCGGCCACAAGGGAGAACTGTATCGGGGGCACCCAACAGCAAGGGGGAGGAAAGGGCCCCAACTCTGGTTAGCCATATCACGTTGGCACGCACACTGAAGGGTTGCCCAATGGGGGGCGAGGTGGAGTACATGGTCACTGGTTTTCAGGAGGGGTTCGTGATCCCAGCACAATTCGATCGGGTGAGGAGCTGGGTGAAGAACCTACAATTGGTTAGCAGAAGGGAAGAATTGGTAGCCTCCAAGCTTCGGAAGGAGCTCGTGGAAGGCTGCGTTGTAGGCCCCTTCGTGACCCATCCTTTTCCCGACCTACATGTGTCCCCATTGGGTAGAGTGCCCAAGAAACAGGCGGGGGAGTTTTGCCTCATACACCATTTGTCCTACCCCAGGGGACAGTCCGTTAATGACGCAATCCCCCCAGAACTTTGCTCAGTCCACTACGCATGCCTGAATATGGCACTAGAGATGGCCCGGGAATGCAGTAGGGGGGTGCTGTTGGTGAAATGTGATATCAAATCGGCATTCTGCCTGCTGCCAGTTCACCCTGGGAGCTTCAGGCTACTTGGGTTCCAGTTTGGAGGCCATTACTACTACAACAAGGCGATGCCCATGGGGTGTTCAATATCTTGTTCGGACTTGGAGCGTTTCAGGTCCCTGCTGGAATGGCTGGCACACCAATGGACATGGTCCCGTTATATCATTCACTATATTGATGACTTCCTGTTTTTAGGGGGGCCGGGATCGAGTGAATGTGAGAGGGCCTTGCACAGTTTTCAGGAACTGGCTGCGGAGCTAGGTGTCCCCCTGGCCCCGGAAAAGACAGTTGGCCCAGCAACTTTCCTGACATTTTTGGGAATTGAGCTGGACACCAATGAGCAGGTGTTGCACCTGCCGCGGGATAAGTTAACAGCAGTAGTGAGGGACATCGATGGCCTCTTGGAACGGCCCAAAGCAACAGTTAGGCAGCTGCAGGCGTTATTGGGTAGTCTCAATTTCACTTGCAGGGTAGTGGCGCCAGGTCAGGCATTTTTGTCATGGCTTTACGAGAGGGTTGGTAGCAATCAACCGGGGTATTGCCACGTCAGAATCACAACAGAGATGAGGGAGGATTTGAAGACCTGGAACAATGGCGTTAGCATGTGGAGACGGAGGTGGGTATGAGAGGCCGAGCTGCAGGTTCAATCGGATTCGTCTGGATCTCTGGGCTTTGGGTTATACTGGGCTGGCTGACGGTGCGCAGCACTGTGGCTGTCTCTTATACACATCTAGATGTGTATAAGAGACAGGTTCACCTGTGGGAGAGGGAGTTCGCAAACAAAACAATCCTGTTTTGGTGAGACAACCTCGCAGTGGTCCATATGCTGAATTCGATGTCTTCCCATTCCAAACGAGTGATGGGGCTGGTGAGAGCATTCATCCAGCAGTGCCTTGGCAGGAATATTTTATTCACAGCCAGGCATCCTCCGGGTGTTAACAATGGGATAGCCGATGCACTCTCTCGCCAGCAGATGGAGCAATTCAGGCAGTTGGCGCCAGAGACCAGAAAGGAACCGGAGGAACTCCCCCAGGGGATCTGGCGCATTGGATAGTAGAGATGTTCCAGGCAGTGCAGGGGTCATTGGCATCTCGCACGAGAGCAACCTATTCACAAGCTCTGGCAGAATTGCAAAACTTTCACGAAGAAAGAGGATGGGGGACCCAATTCCCGATAACAGTGGCCCAATTGAGCCAATCTGCCATCAGTTTGAAGAGAAAGGGGTTAGCGCCCCAGACAATTTCAGGGAAGCTGGCTGCGTTGGCCTTTTATAATAGGCTGGTGGGTTTTCCATCCTATAGTGGGTTTTTTTTAGTTAGGAAAATGTTAGAAGGGTGGCACAGGGACTCCCCAAAGGTAGGCGACACCAGGCGGCCCATTACACCGGTAATTTTAATGGATGTGTGCCGGCAGCTACCGAATGTGTGTTTTTCGAATTTCGAAGCAGTGTTGTTTGAAAGCCTGTTTAAGGTAGCATTTTTCTGCACTTTTCGAGTCAGCGAGATTACGGCGGCCAATGCCAGAGATCAAGGGGGAATCGTAGTGAGCATACACGACGTTCAATTGGGCGCCGAAGGCCTCTCAGTATTACTTAAGGGGTCAAAGATGGATCAGCGGCAACAAGGGCAGGTAGTTAGGTTGTCGAGAATTACTGAAAATCACTTGTGCCCAGTGAAGGCTCTCAAGGCCTATTTGGAGCTGCATCCCCCCGGGCCAGGCCAGCTGTTTGTGCACGAGAATGGGGCATGGGTAACCAGGTACCAATTCTCAGCTCTACTCCGTAGGACACTCAAGAAATTGAATTTACCACCACACCTATTTGGTTCCCATTCATTTAGAATCGGGGCCGCGAGTTGTGTGGCAGTGGTGGGTCTATCCGAGTAGCAGATAAAAGCGATTGTCCAGTGGAGGTCCGGTGCATTCCACTCTTACGTGCGTAGCATCCAGCTTTAACTGGTGGATAGCAGAGTAATAAAAGGGGGGGGCATTCCTCCACAGGGGGGAGGTTAACCGTTGTTTGTCTCCCATAGGAACTGAACTGCCGACACAGCAGAAGAGAGTCGCTATCGTGGGCCACAGTATGGTTTACTGGGCCGGGAAACAGGTGGGATGCTCGTACTGGGGAACCCAGCTTGGCCTGGGGCACTTGGCCGACGTGTCGTGGAAAGGACGAAGTGGGATGAGATGGGCTCCGTTCCTGCTGGTGGTCCATGCATTGTCAAAGGAAGCACATCCAGACGTAATGGTGATTCATTTGGGGGAGAACAACCTACCGGTGGAAACAGGTTTGCACCTGGTCACCAGCATTAAAAGGGACCTGATGGAGGCAAGTAGTGTTCTCCCAAATACAATGTTTGTGTGGTCTGAGATGCTGGAGCTGATTAGATGGAGAGATGACATGCACCCCGGTAGAGTGGATAGGACCAAAAGGAAGGTGAATAAGGAGGTGGTGACCAACCTAGGAGGGCGAGTGCTCAGACACCCGGAAATTAAGTTCTCAAGGCCGGAGCTATTCCGGCCTGATGGGGTCCACCTGTCTGATGAGGGCCTCGAACTTTACCTGAAGGCACTGCAGGAAATACTAAGCCGGATTCTTGGTGAGGCGGGGG
>QEPC01001090.1:1204313-1233544 GCA_003113815.1 Sphenodon punctatus | reverse complement strand
ACCTGTGATACTGGGTGTTTTTACACACACATTTCTCTTGCATGTTTGCTGTTACATCCTGAACTTTCTGTGTGTCTAAATCACTCACCCAGATCTTAAACATCTGGCTCTTGGAACTTCTGCTGCATAGAACTTCTCCCAGAACATTTGAGTGTAAAATGTTCTCTTGGTAAACAGCTTTGTTCCAGGCAGCTGTGGTCACTTGGTTTCCATGGCAGACCCTCACGTCTACAGCTGCGACTGCTTTAGGCTGCCTCAGGGCAGCATTTGTGTGAGGAATGCATCCAGGAACTACCTCAGGGCAGTGTGTGTGTATGAAGAATGCATCCGGAACTTACTTGTGGACTTGTAAACCCAGAAGATTGAAAGACCAGCACTTTAAGGTGTGTGTAAAAATGCCCAGTGTCACGTTTGAAAACACCCTGGGAGGGGACGACTGGCAGGACCTTTTCAGCAAAGTGCTCTCAGCTCTGAAGCTCCTTCTCTCACCAGTTCATAGGCTCCAGATTTGTTGACTTTGGATCATGCTACAAAGGACATTTTTCTTTTTTTCTCTGAGAGCAGGTTGTTGATCCAGGTGAGCTCTGTTGGGCAGTGGTGTAATCCTAGTCTGGGGTAGGGTTAGGAGGATAGGATATTAATTTGGACATAGGTTTTAATGTGTTTATTTTATTTGTTTTTTTGGACCTATATCAAAAGCTCTGGATGCATGTATGAATAAATCAAAATAATAAATAAAAAGAAAAAAACAGATGTGGAGAGACAAAAGAAACACCAAGAAATAATGTAGATTAGGAGAGGGAGACATGTATTGGATTGAACGAAAAGAAAAGGGAAGAGAGAGACTGAACAATAACTAGGAAACCAATGTTATCTGAAATATTTTCTAGAGACATTTGTGCTGCTAACTTCTTTCCATAACCCACATGAAAATACCCTAAAGTCAATCCATGTGTCCTGTCTTTAGAGATGAGTTAAAGGTACATGGGGAAGAAAGCTGAATAAAGGATTAAAAGTTTTTTGAAAACCAGCATTATGAACCATTTTAACATTTGCCCAAATTGCATGTGACTGCTAATCTGACCTAGAATACAATGAATTCCGCCTCTCCCCCCCCCGCATAAAGCTCTTTTAATGCTACAACCAGCAAAACTGAAGGTAACGAACTGTTGCTCTTCTGGGTGGTGAAAGAAACTCCATTTGTGACAGTAGAAGGAAAAACAGCATCCTTTAGAGGATCTATAAGGAAAAGGAGCCTGGCTCTTGTTGCATGGTTTAAACTTTAAAGGGAAACGTGCACCATTTGTCTTCCCACTTCTGGAGATAGCAGTCTCAGCTCCATACGCAGTCTCTGGAACGTGCAGCAGCTATATCTGGTACCATTACATACCACCAAAAATGTCAAGAGGCCAAAGAGGGACACGCTTCGCCCCTTGACCAGTAAGTTCCACCCCTTCATGCACTTACCATGCATGCAAACTCCTTCCCATATTCCAAGAACATAAAGAGGGACAGAAACATTCCTGCTTACTATTCCACTTACGGTCTTTTCTTGTCATTCCATCATCTCCACATTGTCCACTCAAGGGCTTTTCTTAGGGGGCAACTAGGAAAGATGTACTTAATCCTTGAATGCCAGTCTATTTGACTCTCTCACTCTCTGTCCTGAAAAAGAGACTTTGACCCCTGAAAGAGGGAGAGTGAGATTCAGCACCGCAAGAGGGCCCAGCCCTCCTAAATAGGGATTGCTGGGAGGTATGCCATCAGGAACGTAGGGCTTAATAGATTCAGCCAGTGATCCTTCTATTAAGAATCCTCTCCCACAACAGCGCCCAGTATCATCTGCTCCAAAGGCAGGTGCAAGAGAATGTGCTTGTGGGAAGACTTATTTCCTATTAATTAGTAGTTTCCTTGAATAACAGAGAGTGTAACATGCAGTTTGNAATCTGGTACCATTACATACCACCAAAAATGTCAAGAGGCCAAAGAGGGACACGCTTCGCCCCTTGACCAGTAAGTTCCACCCCTTCATGCACTTACCATGCATGCAAACTCCTTCCCATATTCCAAGAACATAAAGAGGGACAGAAACATTCCTGCTTACTATTCCACTTACGGTCTTTTCTTGTCATTCCATCATCTCCACATTGTCCACTCAAGGGCTTTTCTTAGGGGGCAACTAGGAAAGATGTACTTAATCCTTGAATGCCAGTCTATTTGACTCTCTCACTCTCTGTCCTGAAAAAGAGACTTTGACCCCTGAAAGAGGGAGAGTGAGATTCAGCACCGCAAGAGGGCCCAGCCCTCCTAAATAGGGATTGCTGGGAGGTATGCCATCAGGAACGTAGGGCTTAATAGATTCAGCCAGTGATCCTTCTATTAAGAATCCTCTCCCACAACAGCGCCCAGTATCATCTGCTCCAAAGGCAGGTGCAAGAGAATGTGCTTGTGGGAAGACTTATTTCCTATTAATTAGTAGTTTCCTTGAATAACAGAGAGTGTAACATGCAGTTTGTTGAGCTCCTGGTAAACTGCACCATTAGCACCACTTTAACATCAGCTACTGTTGAGCAACTGTTTGTGGGGATGCTGCTGCTAGTGGTGCAGAGTAACTGAGACAATTGCTGTGGAGTGGCTTTGCAGTTACTCCACAGCAGAAGCATCAGTATCTCCAGGATCAGCTGCTTAGCAGTAGCCAGAAGCTGTTTTCAAACATCACCCAGGAACCATTCATCTGAAGGTGGAGGGCAGGAGATCCACGCTCCCGTGAGCTACTCAGCACCCACTCATGGCCACTGCTGAAAAATCCAGCGTGCCCTATGTGGGGCAAACTAAAACAATGCGTGGCAACGGACACCCACACATCCCCTGCCCGTATGAACTGGGGTGGCCACCCACACCAGCAGAGAGGTCCCCCGCTCAGAGGCACTGTGGATGGGGAACAAGGCCTTTGCAAGTCACAGGAACTGGCCATAAGTACTGGGAAGCCTAGCTGCCCAGCGCTCACAGCTGGGACATATCCATTTCAAAGACCAGTCCAGTCCTCCCCCACAGTCCGTGGCAGGGGGGATGCGAGGTGGCAGCTGCAATAGCCACACTGAGAGCCACCCATTAGAATCTCTTCCCACTCACTCCACCTGAGTGGTTGTTCCACAGCTGTGCCACTCAGTGGCCACAGTCCTGCCCTCCATGCCTTGCTCATTTAAAAACACCCAGAGTTACTGAGGCACTAATGATGCAGCTTGCATGGAGCTCAGCAAATTGCAAGTTAATCGGTGAATATTAGAGACACACCCTTCACCTCCATAATACCTTGTGGCAATGAATTCCACTGGTTAATTCTGTGTGGTGTAAAAGATTATCTTTAGATTTGCATTCCCATCAGGAAGGAATGGTCTCACTGCAGTCCTATTAGCCATTGCCCTCAAAGCTGCTCTAAAGTCATGCTAATATACCACTGACACACTAGCATACCACTGACTAGTGTCAGTAGTAAATCTGACCACCATTGATAGTACTAAGGGTGCTAACCCATGGGCCACACCACAACCGGAGTCATCATTGCTGATGTTTGTATGATCCTGCTTGCTCTGGAAATACTGTTTGAAGCTTCTGTAATCCTGTTGGCCTCGCAGAGTAAGAGCATATGGATCTGCTGTCTCTCTATTTTCTTTGGTTTTCCCCTAGGTTTAATATTTCCAAAAGCTGAAGGAATCCTTTTGAAAAGCTATAGGGAACTTGTACTTCTCCTCCATTAAAACAAACATGATTCATGTTGCTGGTGCAAAATTAGGAGAGGCAGGAGCTGCAAAGCTCAAATCTAAATTCAAACCGCCTCACATTGCTGGAACATTTCAGAGCGGCTCCTGCGGTCTGCCGGGGGTGCCTTCCTGGAGGTCCCCCGTGTTAAGCGGGGGGCCACAATGGAGAGGGCATTCTCGGTAGTGGGTCCGCGGCTTTGGAACTCCCTTCCGGAGGAAGCTCGCCTGGCCCCTAGCCTGTTAACATTCCGGCGAAATTGTAAGACCTGGCTGTTCGCCCAGGCCTTTGGGAGGGAGGGTGAGTAGGGTGGGGGGGTTTTAGTTCCCCCACCTATTTTTGGGTTTTAGACTGTATCTTAGCCCTGTTTTAATATTTTATAATATTTATGATAATTTTTAACTGATTTTATTGTATTTTAATGCTTGGACGCCGCCCCGAGCTGCATGGCAGGAGGGGCGGGGTAAAAATTTATAAAATAAAATAAATAAATAAATAAACATTTCAATCCAGAGTATTGATTTAAAGCACATCCCTACACCAAATGGCTACTAGGCTCCACCTTTGAAGTAGCTGCATGAGAGCAAAGAGTAAATGAGCTCCATGTGCAATCTGTGAAATAGGCTGGAATCCTTCTTTAATTGGCATTCTCATTAACAGCCTCAGAATAGGCAATCATTAGAGCTGAAATGAATACCTGAAGCAAATACTGAACTTGATTAATTCAGCTGCTTGAAATCTATTTTAATGAAGCCGATACACAGCATTAGGCACTTCCTATTTCATTTCTGGGTTTGAATACTCATTTTTGGTATTTCGGCATGTCATTCACTTTAACGGTATTCTAGTGCTATCATGCACCATGCTATTACAACAGTATTGTAAGGTTGAGGGCCTGAACTGCGAGCCCTAGGGGGTTTTGTGCTGGTGTTTGGTTTCACAGCACCACTGCTGCTCTCCCCGGACCTTGTCCTGTAGTAGACCCTCCTCTGCTCCAGCCCTTGTTACATACCCAGGCTTCCCAGTTGGCTGGCAGCAGCAACCATCTATGTCCTGTTCCTGCTTGCCTGACCTTGTCCCTGAGCCCCAGCCCAGTCTTTCCTCTGACTCCCAGCTTCTCCCTTCCCTGACCCCATTTGGACTGATTCCCTGGCTTGAAGTCCTGGATCTCCATGCCCCTTTGTAGGTGCGGTGTGCAATAGCACTAAATAGTACTGCTGCAGTGAATAATGTTATTAAATATTGCAGTAACTGAAATGCTGAAGTGAAATAAACAAAAAACAGAATAAAGGAAGCTCCTGAGATGAAATATCTGAACTAACAAAAGTTGTGAATATTGCATCTCTAACAAAGATTTATTTGGATTTTCATTTGCTTTATGAAATATGTGAATAATCTTTGTGAATATAAAATGGTGTATTCAGTTCAGCTCTGATGATAGCTGAAGAGGCCCGTAGACTGAACTATGACGTCTCCACTATGGATGGCCATTTGAACTCTGATCTGACCCATTGTCTGGATAGGTAGGGGTAGCCTTTGATTCTGCTGTCTTTGCTTTCGCCATACTGAGAACTTCAGAATTGGAGGACATACTGAGGACTTACAGAATTGTCGTTCCAGTACCTCTCGTGAGTACCGCATTCACATAAGTTTTATTATTTAAAAAAACCATGTCCAATGATGTAGTAGCTTGAATACCATCTGGTTGAATGAGCAGTTGAAATGGGAGTTCTTATATTTAGCTGGACTCAGGCAAAATATCTCACTGGTTTTCATAAGAATGATTAGAGTAGGTGTGAAATGTCCTCTTTTTCTGTGTCTGCTTTGTCAGCCAAGAGACATCTGTTTGGAAGGTGAAGGCTGAATTATTGCTTATTAGTGTATAGGGTTTGCCAGTATAAAATGGAAGATACTGGCTGCCCTTGCATCCCAGCAGGGAAGATTGTTTTATCGGTGCAGTGCCTGGGAGTACGAAGAAGGCTGCTCTGAGGGAGATGGGCGGACAGCTAGTAATGATGGGCCAGTGCATGAGTGGTCAATGACTAAACCAAACTAATAAGTATTTTAAAGGATTGGGCAGGGTAGTTTTTCTCCACAGTGTGACAGCAAAGAATGGGGATGCCTCAGGGGTAGTACTGAATGTACAATTCAGTATTCCCAGATTTTGGAATGATTTAAAGATTGTTTTAAACACTGAGTGGCCCCCCACAAAAGCCAGATGCCTACTACTTTTTTCTGCTTCTAGTCCAGGGTGATGGCCAGACCTCTAGCACTTAAATAAGGACCCAATTCAGCATTCACATAAATGATTCTGTGCTTCTACCAAAGCATGGTGCTCATCACCATAGTATCTGAGTGTTTGCTTTTTGCTATTTTTAACTTGAGCAAGAGCAAGATCAGGCCCTTTACTAGGGGCCATTTCTAGGAACAAGCTTCTGTTCTTCTGCTTTCCTGCACAAGCAGTGAATGGCAGCCCAATATGTTATTTGCTGGGTCAGCTCTAGATCCTTGGCTTCCCTGTGACTCTCTTGCTTCACCCCTTCTGGTCTTGAAGATCCTTCTTAATAACATATACAGTTTCCAGCCAAGGGGAATTATGCTCTCCAGACAGCTGCGGTTTATTTGTGTCAAGGTGGGGGCACTAATGTGTGTTTGGCCATTTGGAATTGCAATTCTTTCAACGTCTTCTAAATTTTGACTTCATCATTTCTACAGAAACTGTGTCTGGTAACTATTCCAGCAGCTTAACTCTTTGATCACTGGAAATTTTTCCTTCTCCCTCTTTCCACATATACTATCCAGTCTTTAAAAGGTTAAAAGTTGCAGTTAACCAAATCTCTCCAGGTTCAGTTATTGCAGGACTGACTATTTGCACACAGTACGTTCCTTTGATTTTAGCATTGGGTACAAGCTCATTTCTTTCACCAAACTTGATGCTTCTCTGACTCTGTCTTTTCTCCAGCAAATATTTCCTTCTGCTCTCCGAATTTTCTCCCCTTCAAGCTTTCATGTTGACGCTCTGCCAAACTGTCTAAGTTTTCTTAAATTCTCATTTCCTCTGGCGCTTGCTTCTTGCTTATAGTTACAGTAACTTTTTTTTTTTTTTTTTTAAAGATGATTTTAGATTGAGCCCAATTTCCAGTCTGTAATCTCTAGTTTTAATATTGCTTTATTCTCATGTTTCAGCTTGCTGCACGTGTACCTGTTTCAATTTGGCAATGTTAATTCACTTCAAAACTTGACCCATAAAGGTCTGGTTTTGGCTCCTTTTATTAATTTAGCTTTTATTTGCTATGTGAAGGCTTAAAATGTTCACTCTGTGTTTATTTTTGTTTCTGATGCTCCTGGCTGCCCAAGGAGTCATGCCTCTTCTCCCTCCTTGTGTTGTTCATGGCATTGCCATTTTGCATGCAACTCATTTACTTTCTTCCATAGAAACACATACCATTATTTTTTTTTAAAAAAAATCCAAAATAAAATACTAGAGTTTCTCAGCAAATCTTCCAAACACTCTCAAACTGAAAGTGCTTCTTGAGAGGTGCTCTGCACTGTACCACGTTGAACCCTTAGTACACCACCAATAGACAGACTGCAATAGATTTGACCCTAATGGCACAAACCCTGCAAGATTGGCCTGGAGTGGTCCAAAAATAACATCTTTCCTTTCAGCCTATGATGTCAGAGCATTTCGTAAGATATATTTTACAATGCTTCACATTGGTAAACTAAGTCATAAAGACCTTGGCTGTCAGACTTTCAAACTCTGTACCTCTGACAGGTGTGTGTATAGTAGGTGCACTTAACCAGATTTGCATGCAAAATCACAGTAAACATCCATGTGCAAATTGTAGTTGTGCACATTTCTCTGAATCAGAGTCTAATTTAAGGGCACTTTTACACATACTCCTGCCTGTAGTAAGGACTTGGAATTACTCTAAGGAAAATCTCCTAGGCACAATCTCACATGTGCGCCAGATCGTGTGTCAATATAGAAGCCCCATCCTGGAAGAGATGGGAGATGGGACTTATGCTGTCAGACAGGGAGGCAGAGTGCTCCCTGTTGGCAGTATGGCTGCCCTGATGTCTCCCGAGCTAGGACTGCTTTGAGCAGAATTGGAGGGTATTCCACTAGAAACCTGATTCACCCACAGCAGTGCTATCCACAGGGTGAGATGGAGGCTGCTGCTGCTGCCCTTGTAGACCCCATGTAGCTGTTTGCCAGCAAGAGCGTTTTGCTGCTGGACTGCTGATGTGTGAGGGCAAAAACAGCAGCCCCCTCCTGGTCAGCCGCAGGAGACTGATTCCACAGTACATTGACTATGTAGGATCCATAAACACAGCGATTGCTTCAGTTTTTCATGGAATAGTCTCAGATTTAGCATGTAGCCAACCCTCTGTTTGCACGGTCACAAGAACAAACAAACCTACATTTGGGACCATAGTTTCATTGTTGATGTAACAACAGAAAGATCCTTGGTTACTTGTTGAGGGCCGCCACAGAATAAGTCAATGATAGATCTTCGGAACAGAACCCAGGAGGTTTGACTCCCAGCCTTCTGCAAACTCCTAAACACACTAACAGGACTTCTCTTTAGAAGGCAGGGTTTAGATGCTGTCTTGCTGCACTGTCTTGAACAAGTTCCTAGTTGGTGGAATTAGAAAGAAGCTCTTTCCTATACTAACCTTTTACAAAATACTGTATTAAGTTCACAGAGGGGGATATTAGGAAGAGATTATTTTTATTTTGCCATGTAATGAGAACAACTATAAAAAACAGTGAATTGGCTACAGGCACCTAAGATGAGCAATGGCTGTCCTAAGAACTGAGGGAGAGAGCGAAACAAAAGGGGAAGCTGAGACAAAGCAGCAATTGGGGAAATGAGAGACCATCTTTTTGTAAATTCCAGCAGAAATAATCCGTCCAAGTCAGTGATAAAGCACTGTCTGCACTCGCATTATTCACAGTGCGCTTAATCCAACATGAGGCAGCTCCCCTCCCACCAGGTGACGTCTTAAAGGAGGGGTCAGTGTTATGGCCACAGGATACTGAAGAAACTTTAGAAAAAGTTCTTATCAGAAGTGCCTTCAGCAAGACAAAACAGCAGGATCTTGGTGGATCAATCCAGCAGAACAGGAGTCCTACCTCAGGAAGAGATGGGATGATTACTGAACAGGAGATAGAAGAGGAAGCTAGCTTCCCAAGCAACAAAAAAGGGGTGCCAGTGTCTGGGAAGTGCAAATGGCTGGTCCTTTCTGGGATGATTAGGAATGGAATGGAATTCTAAAGACTCAAGGAGCTGGGATGAAAGCTCAGGGCTTTCAAGGCTGTGAAATAAAGACACCCAAAGGCAGGACTGGCGAAAGGAGAGAAATCAAAGGTTTTCAAATCACAATGAAAACCTGGACTGGGATACGCTACCCAGAACTTCAATGGGGCTAAGTGTTCATGGCCTTGGTGTCTCTATGAGGTTAGATCGCAATGGACTGCCTCTGGGCAGCATGTATTTTCCTTCTGCAAATACAAAGCTATTATACTTTTTAAAAAATAAATAAAAAACATTAAAATTAAATCTTCTTGAAGCTCTCGCAATCGGTGGGGCATGGAGTTACCTGCTGCATTTCACTTTTGAATACAAAGGGTGCAGCCAGATGAGATGGGCTGGGGATGCTACCATGCTTTGGATAGCCTTACCCCTGCCTGGGAAAATGAGCCACACAATGCAGTGGCTCGTGTGCCCAGAGCCCACCAGATGTTCCCCCTGCCCTGGGGCAGGGCAAGCAGCTGACTCCTCCATGATGCTTCCTCCGAAAAGCTCCAAGGACATGTCGTGACGTGGAACAGCCTTATCCCAACTGGGGTAAGGCTGCCCAGGGCAGGACAACTTGTGTGATGAGGCGCCTTTGCCCTGCTAAGTGAGGTGCACTGCTGCAGGGCTGTGAGCGACGGGTGCGAGCGCCTATTGTACGCAGCCACGTCACCAGGGGTGGGCTCTCAGTCCAGCTGGGCTGATCGGGGGAGGGGGAGGCCAGAGGAACGTGTGCGCACCCCTCTCCCCACCCTGACAAACAACTGATCGGGGAGGGGGGCCCAGAGAATCCCTCTTCCCAGGCTCCCCTCTCCCCTGATCCAGCTACCTGAGCTGATCGAGGGCGGGAAGCCTGGGAAGACAGTGTGCGCTCTTCCCAGACTCTTCTTCTCCATCAGCTGTCGGGGGGCAGGGGGGGGGGTAATGCACACACACACACACCCAATAGCTGCAGATTGGCAGTGGCCCTATCCTGAACTTCAGCAGGAGGCAGAGCTTTCAGCCCCCCTGCCATTGAGTGGCTGACTCCCTGTGCATGCCCCACTGTGTGGCAGCAGCGATTGCTTACCATGGGGCTGCACAGAGGGGTCCCGTCCTGCTGCTCATGGTTACACCCAGAATGTTTGCTTCAAACTACTCCACGGTTCTGTTTCTCTCACCCACATTCGCATTATTCTCAAAGGATTCTTTGGATTCTGCTCTAAATGGCTTGGAACTTGGTCTAACAGAAAAGAAAATAACAAGACAAGTTTCATTCACTTGTTCACTCACTTTGGCTCTGTTTTAAGGCCTTCCACTTAGGTAATGAAGGAATTTGATACGGTGTGACAGGAGGGTCTTTAAAATCTCTCTCTCTTGTTACCATTGTTGCCTTCCCTCACTTCATGATCCCAGGGTAAGATTAGGGGTGATTTATGGCTGAGTGAGCGCTGAGCAGGGAAAGTTCCAGATTTGATTACTGTATTCAGTGGGTGAGTAATCAAGAGAAAAGGAGTCTGCTTGTAAGATAGAGACCGCCACCATTTATTATTTATATATAACTACACTGAATCATAGAATCCATAGAGTTGGAAGGGGCCTCCGAGGCCATCTATTCCAACCCCTGCTGAATGCAGGAAATCCACAGCTACAGCATCCCTGACAGATGGCCCCGTCCAGCCTCTGTTTGAACGTCCAGCAAAGGAGAGTCCACCACGGCACTAGGCAGCCTGTTCCACTGTCAAGCGGCTCTTACCATTAGGAAGTTCTTCCTAACGTTTAGCCAAAAATCAGCTTCAACCCCCAACCTGACTCTAAAACTGTTGTTTCCTCTCAGGTCCAGCTGCCCCCATATCACTATCTGCAACCAGGCTCTCTCATAGAGCCACTGCTGCCCAGTCATACCACTCAAAACCCTCCAATTTGGCCAATTGGGGCTATAGCCACACCAGAAGACAGAACCACACCTATTTTTGCCTGCCAGAAAGTCAGCTGCTCCCTGTGTTCCCTCCAAGCATTTCTATCTACAGATGGTGGACTTTCTCCAAACTCCAGGAGTCAAGCTTGTAACTACATTATATGGAGAGAGAATCTTTTTGTCATGGTAGCATGGTTCAGCGGCCCATTGCCAACAGTCTGTCGAGCAACAGAAATCTGCTTCACAAAGATAGTAGACACTAGACAGTGACACCCAACCCATGTTTCTGGGTTAAAGGTAATGCAACCCAGCAGGATGACACAAAGAAATTACACTGACAAGATATTCAAACCCCAAGAGAACCCTTTATTAGGCTGATGCAGAACTTCATGGGATAGAGACCTATTGCTCCAATATGGTATTTTTGCCCCTGTACTATTAATGGGCTAGATATTTCAAAGCACTCTGGTGCAATCAGCTCTTTCCTATTTTCCTGCCTCTTTCGAAGCGCAGTCCAATAGAACAGCAAAGTTCCAGGCTATAAACAAAGAGACATGTGAGAATTCATTGGGCATTTGAAAATAGCTGATTCCTCCTCCAGATTCCAGTGTGAGCTGAGAGGACCAGTCTTTTGAGAAGGGGAAAATTTCTCAGTGATTAGAGGCCACTGACAGGAAGTGGAGGCTTTTGGATACCTTCTCCTCAGGAACTTGGGGAGGAGAAGAGCAAGGGAAAGAGGGATTCTTTGAGAATTCCCCATGGGAGCTTTTCCTCAGGCTGTTTTCACCTTACTGTCTAGTCAAAATCTTTCAAGCTATATTTCAAGCAAACCCAGTGGTTTGTGGCGAGAATGGAAAACACTAGGAGGGTCCAAGTTAAAACAAAGAACCAAACAAACAAAAACATGGATTAATGGATAGAAGTATGAAGATGCATGGGAACGTGGCTTCTTTCTCCAATAGGTGCATGATGGAGCCTGAAGGATTCCTCCACATTACACACCAATGTCTTTAGTACCTGCAGTGCTCTCATCATGCTTCCGGGTGATGACTTGACAGGCCAATCCATTTGAAGCTGCTAACACCAATAACTTTTCAGCAGGAGGTTTTGCTTTGAGCGATGTGACCTGTTCCCTGCCCAGCTGTCTCTTCACCTACTGGAAGCAAAAATTGGGGTCTATGATGGGAAACTGACCTCAAGTTTCACAGACAGCAGTGCTGCAAAACACTGACCTTTAACACAAAACTGAACAGTATCCAAAACGCAAATATATGATCTGGTGTAATTATGGTCAAAACCATACTCTTGACATGATGCCAAAAGATGGTTGTTTATAACTGTGCAAGGCGTATTGAGATGAACCTGTAATTTGTGTATGATTCTAAGCACTAGGTATTCTGATGCAAAAGCTTCCAGGATTGTTGAGAAGGTGATGGAGAGGCTATGAGCATTTGGATTACATTGGATACTTGTGGGAACCTCTTCTGTGTGCTCAGGTTCGGGAAGGAAATATATACACAGCATGCACATGTGTTTTGGCAGGGTGTTGTGTGTAAATACATGCAAGGTCAGGCCCCAAGCTTGCCAGGACAGCAGCAGCCTGCTAAGTAACTAAAGGCCAGATGTGCAGGTGCTGCCTAGAGAAGGCTGGTTAGAACTCACCAGAGAACTGCCAGGGAGGATGCCAGAAGCAGAGAGCCTGACAGAGTGAGAAGAGGTCAGCCCAGGGGAAGGAGCTGGAGTAGTTGGGTAACTGGGGAACACTACAGGGGGTGCTGTGCTGAGACATTGGCTGTACCATATACATTATTGGAGCTGGGACTGTATGCTGAAATATTTCTACATTATAAGAAATAAAATATGGGGGGCGGAAATACAGAAGGTTTTGCTGATTGAATCAGCTAACAGGAGAATTACAATGGTTCTGCTGTCTGTGAAAACTTAGTCAGAAGCAGGGCTGGATCCAGACTAGTGCAGAGTCAGACTGTGTGACCACACATGATCCCTTTGTTGGGGGGCCCCCCATGGGGTCCTCCAGCACGTAGACTCCACAAATAAACCTAATGCCATCAGGGTGAGAAGCACTAACTGGTGTAAACTATGGGTTCCCAGAGCCTCCAGTGTGGGGAGCCCTGGCCTGTGGAAAGCTCAGTGCAATTCAGGAGGTTCCTTCCCCCCACCCCTCACCATACACAACACTTGGAAACAGCAATGTTGTATGTGTAGCAACATTACAGGGACCAACAGAACACACATGTAACAGAGTACCTCTATTTTATCATACCCTTCCCATTGTAATTCACACATTTTATTATTACATGTTGAGTTTGTTGCATCTAGTTTATGTCATAAGCAATGCTGAGCAGGGGTGGGGCATTCTCATGTTTTGTAATATGTCTAGTACACTTTCAGATACTTTATAAACCACTGTTATGGTTCAAGGGGCTCATGTCATGCATACAGAAGGCCTTTTCAAAATGAAACGCACCCACTCATGCCCACGCAGTGGATATGAGTGGGTGCATCCCATTTGAAAAGATCAGAATCAGGCACCAGTTGCATTGAGAAGCATGCTAAACTTTCTATTATAAAATATTGGCTTCGTTTAAATCTAATACCCTCAAGTTCATTGGCAGCTCTGACTGTTCAAACTACGGTGGGCCAATGGCCTGAGGCAATTAATAACATTTTGGGGTCTTTAGGATTCTCAGTGGCATATGCCCTGTCCTTGCCTTTCAATAGAATATTTTCTGAGGTCAAATCCAGAGTTTCTGATCAGGAACTTCAAAATGAATAGGAGTCAATTCAATCGCAGAAAGTTTCTCGACTGTATAGAAACATGGTAATCCCCCTAAGGGGACCTAGTTATCTGGCAGACTCCAGAATGGGAAATACAAGAGTGGTACTGACTCTGGCCAGATAGGGTGCCAATGTGGCCCTGCAATATGCATGATGGATGGGTGATATGTGGGGAGGCACTCATCTAAAAACACCCTCTGCTTAAGCTATGAGTTGAGTACAAGAGACAGAAGCTCAAGACATTTAGCTATTGGTGACAGAGCACTGGGACTTTAGCTAAGGAATTGCCCGCATGCTGCTTGTGTGCACTCCAATGAAGGAATTAGGCTTATACATATTTTATAAATAAATAAGGAACTAGGAAACTCTCCTGACTCATGCTACCAATTAACTTGCAGATGACCTGCTCAGGGGAAGGTTTTCAAAGGCAAAAATATCAGTTAAGCACTTGCCTTGCATTGCATTGACTTTTAGGTGTCTTTCAAAATCTTCACAAAGGTGGCTCATGATTGAAATTTTGTATAGTCTCACCAACTACAATTGATCCAATAAAAGATTACACTCTTTTGCTTCCATCTCTTACATTTGGGACCAACACAACCACCGCCCTCTCTCTCTCTTGCTCTCTTTGGATATTTTCAGATGGACTCAGAGGTGTTCACTGCAGCAAGTTTAGATGGAGGTGGCCACTGCCGCAGACTGCAATTCACCCATGTGGTGCCTCCTCCTCTCTACCATAGAGCTGCAGGTTGATCACCAACTGCTCTAGGCTGCTGCCTGCAGCTCTATGGCTGTTGCTGGGGCAACCCCCCAGCTGGAAGCGGAGCTGCAGCATTCCATCTGCAAGAAGACAGGCCGCTGCTCCACCCCGGCCGATGCTCCAGGTTTGGGCAGCCTGCTCCGCTTGTGGTGGTCTGGGCTGTTCCAGAGCACCGGAAGCAGAGCAGGCAGCGGCTGTTCTGCTCCTGCTCCACCTCAACCCAGGGTGGCTCACCTTTACATGAATGGGCCACCCAGGGGTGGTGTGAAGCAGGTGTCTGTCTAAAACCACCCTCACCCTCTCTCTCTCCTGGTAATATAGTCTCAGAAGAAAGACCAAGCTTCAGATAAGCAGGATAATTCAATTTTTGCTGGATCCAGTTCCAGTCATGCATGCCACTCAGCTTGTCTTCAAGTGCTCTTTTATTTACATCAAGTGCACAGTCTCAAACCATATCCAGTCCAGCTTCTTAAATGCATGGCAAGATCCTTCCTTGAAGTTCCAGTCTCTGGTTCCTTCCAGGCTGGGCTGGGCTGGGCTGGGCTGGCTGTTTTCTGCCACATGCCACTGGGGCCAAACTGCCATACTCAATTGGCTCCCTTAAAGGGCCAGATGTGTGTCACTCCTTGGCTAGTTCTCCAAGGGTTGCTTCCTACAAGGATTTACCCAACCTCCTTGGGCCTAATCCTGAAGGCACTTAGGGTCGCCCTGCTACACATGAAAAAAATTACTGTGTCAGCACTAGAGGTTGCAAGTTAGGGTTGAAGCATATTGGCAGGGTCACATGAGGAAGCTTGCTTTGTGCTGTCTTTCAGCCTTTCACTAAATACTCTTTTCCTGAGCGGGTTTTCACACAGACAGTTAGTCCAGACTAGGTTGTCCATCTGAACGCTGCCAATGGTGCTTATTAGTCCAGACTAAGAAATAAGCACGATTGTTATAAACCCCCAATCGCTGGGGTTTATAAAAAACCATACTTAAACTAGTCCGGACTAACGTCCATCTGAATTACTAGTGCTTATTAGTCCAGACTAGTTGACTATCCAGTACTTATTGCCACAGAGTCCAATGGCAAGACCTGACAGATGCCCTAGGCGTTTTATACCTCTGTGGTTTGTAGGTCACATGAAGTGACGTTTCAATCACAGAACACAAGTATTTTTCATAAGTGTTCCTTTAAAAATTGCAGAGGTGGCAACCATAGCCAGAGCATGGTGGTTTGCATTGCAGGAGGATTGTGATTATAACAAGGGGTGAGGGAGCAGAAATGCTAAGTCAGGTGGGGGCTTGGGTTGTCTGGGTACCTTGAATTAAAAGGACTCTGGGCAGAGTCTTTCCCCTAGGAAGACTCTAGACATTTTATGCCTCTATGGTTTGTAGGATCACATGAAGTGACGTTTCAGTCCAAGAAGACATTGCGATGGAATGGCTAAAAAGGAGCATGGGATTGAAATACAGCCACAGAGACTCTAAGCACCGGGCTAACTGCAACTTCTGTTCACATGGCTAGTCCAGATTAGAAATTAGTTCAGAGTAGATGGTCCATCTACAAAGGTCATAACTTGACAAAGAACTGTAACCAAATAAAGTACTAGACCAGCAATTTAATACAGCAGATATGCAGAAATAAACATATACAAAGTAAGATACAGGGTCAGAAACAAACCAAACACATAAGCAAATGCCTAGAGTGTGATATAAGTTTCTAAATGAAAGACAAAGTTCCAGAGAAGTAACTAAGTTCTTTCTTCCTCTTCTGAAAACCAAAATCTCAGATATAGCTGTATTCTTCCTCCTCTCCAATGTTTTGCATAAAGCTTCTTCAGGAAGCGGAGGATGAATGAAGTACTTTGCAAACTAGCTCCAGCAACGTCAAACGCAGCAGAATGGCTGCATAAAGAGGGAATATATAAATATACTTCTCAAAAAATAAACAACAACTTTCTTAAATTTCCTTGGTACTCACACCCTGGGATAATTTTGTAGTTATATACTGATAATATATTTTAGACATAAAACATACATACATAAATCCATAAATTCACTAGTTAAACTAGTTCCACCATCTATAATAGCTGGGAACTATAGATTTGACCTCTTTTCATATGGCAAACTAGACAGATTTCTAAATTCTTCTAACTTACAAACACTTAACCAGTCACAGGTTTACTAAAGGAACTTCCCAGGCCCCAAGCAACAGGGAAAATAGAGTACCTTACCCAATGACTGTTGATATGTATACTTCCTTACTTCATTCCAGGTTCCTTTTCATATAATAACTACCTAATACAAATGATATTTCCACAGCTTTACTATTAGAAATAATCTTGACTAAAACTAAATGTTGTCAATGTTGTTATAAATGATTTAACATTTTTCCCTCTTAAGTTGTCCCCTCGGTTCTAAGCCTAATATAAGCAACCAGCTCCAAAGTTTTACCAGACCCTCAGGGCTCCTGACAGCAGATAAAATGAATTACTCTTCCCTTCAACTGCTGGAATATATACTCTCTCTCATTATTCTCAGCTGTGGGGCTAAGTTGAAAAGGTACCACTCTTAGTGCGGACTAATAAACACCAGAGTTTATACAAACTAGTCCGGACTAGTTTCTCCGTGTGAAAACACCCTAGACATTTTGGATGCTAGTGGACATATTTTCTTGCAAGTTTTAAGTGTTTAGGGTCCTATGCTGGGCATGTGCTCTCATTGCCAAACACATTGGAACAGTTTTCTAGACACCATATACAGCATCCATTCCCTCAACTCCCCCATTAAGTATATGGGAAGCTGCTGAACTGGTCAACACAGCTCCTTAATCAGTACCTGGCAAAGTGAAGAAGAGCTTTTCACCTCAAGCAAACCAAGCTGCTGCCAGTATAGGAAGCAAGACACTAGATGTTAAATCCACAACATAAGCAAGGAAATCCAGTTCATCATAGCAACAATTGGATGCTCTTCAATATCATCTTCTCTCTGAAATTTTCAAAGTGATTTTCAAACTGATTTTTAAGCCTCATAAAAACCTTGCACTGTGATCCACCAACCACTGTGGTCCCACTAAAGTCTGTCCGTCCGTCCGTCCGTCCGTCCGAGCAGGCTTCCTTTGTTTGTCCCCTAACCTGCCCTCTTGTCTTTGCTTCATATCACTCCCTATCCTTACAGTCCTGTCTCCACCAACCTCATTCCCCCTTTTGCCCTGCCCATTTAAATAAGTAAGTAAGTAAATATTTTATTGTTTAACCGACTGGTTATCAACAAGAAACAAATAATAAAGTACAATATACAGTGGCATCAGTAAATATACATATGAAAATATTAAGATATTAAACCATCATATAAGAATAAATATAGAATTAGAACTAAATATTAAAAATGTTAAATATTGAATAATAAGTTATTAAATTATTAAAATACACTAACTAATTAACTTTATTACAATCATTATTATTTAAACTCTCAATGCTATTTTGACATATCTGGATAGCTCTAGTACAGAAGCTAGCAACAGTCCTAGAAACGGGTGTCATAAGGATTAGTAAAATTTTTAAAAACTGCTGCGGAGCTGAATAATCTAAATACAACAAATATTGAGACAGGTATCTTAGCCTGGGAGTCTCGTAGTCCATGCATCTAAGCAAAACGTGTTCAATTGATTCTAATTCCCCAAGATCACAAAATGGGCAGAGTTGGACTTCCCTAGCCAGCCCATAGTATCGGCCCAACAGTACTGCTGAGGCGAATACATTAAGCCTGAATTTAGTGTATGCTGTCCTATTTTGATAGGAGTTCCAGGTAACTAGATAACTGGAGACACTGGACTGCATTGGATAACTAAGGTACTGAGTGGCGACTTGCTGTGCCTCTAGTAAAGAATTTTCCATTTGTATTGCCTGATCATATATTCTTTCTTTAATTAGTACGGCGGCACCTTTGTCACCCTTTGCCCTTAAGTAGTTCATAAAGAGACCCAACTTTGAGACTTCCAAAGTCACTGCCTTATTCCAGGCGTCCAACAGGCCATCCTGAATGGCCAGCCAACATAAGGGGATTATCAGGGGTCTTGAAAACTGAAGTCTTTAACCAGTATTTGATTATCTGGTATAATAAGACAGCTCTTAAGGGTCGACAACCGGTTTCCGCACGTAGAAGCGCCTGAGGAGTGCCCCTGGGTACTGCCAATATGGATCGTAGGAATTTATTTTGAATGACCGCTAACTCTGTAAAGTACCCTGCCCTGCCCATTTAAGTCTGCCTCTTTCCCTCTCTCTTAACACCCAATCCTGCGCCCACCAGTTTGTCCTGAAACCCACAAAGCTGCATATTTAATATATGCAAATTACCATTTTGTCCACAAAGTAATGTCCTTTTTCAAATGCATCCCATCATGAAAGTACTAATTGAGTAGAATTGGTGTAGACCACTTCTTGCTCTCAGTGATGCACATGTGGGGAGGGCGTGTTCTCCAGCAGCCAGTGGTACATATGCCAGCAACATTTCAATTCAAACATACAAAGATGACACAAAACTATGGCTCAAATCTGGAGAGGAAAGAGGAAGGGGCAAGGCTTACACCAGACTAATCAGAGATTAATTTTGCCTCACTCATTTTCTCCACTTCAGTCTGGAAATCAGTGGGGAGTAAGGGTGGGCAGGGGTTGGCTTAAATTTCAACTTCTCTCTCTGGGCCTGAGCTGAGTTGCAGGAGTGTGGCAAGTAGTCAGGAGCCATAAGAACCAGGCTGTTGGGGCTGGATTTGACCCCAGGACCACCGACTGAGAAACACTGGTCTAGTTCAGGGACCCAGGGTCACATCATTTTCCACATAGACAACAATGGGGAAAACACAGGGCGTTTTACATGAGACATATCTTCCACAAGCAGGTAATTAAAAACCCGAGAATCAAGTTCACGATGTGTGAACTCTCCCACGTTTCATGTGGAAATTTCCACGTCTTAATCCACGTTTTTAAAACCCTGACATCTGTGATTTGTTAATAAGCTTTCCAAAACTTGTGCCATAAACATGTAAATTAACATCTACACTTCATTCGCATGAGGTCGTGTTTCCTCCAGTTGCCATTTTGAAACCATACACAGGCGGCTGGGGAAGTGCTCTGCTCTGCACACCACGTTTATGGTTTTTCCAGTATCGCTGTTTCTCTTCAAGACCAGCAGCACCAGTAGCAAGGATGTCGTAAACGTGGCTGAACAGGTACCACGTGACTGTTTTTTCACGTGTGATACATGCAGTTGTGTAAGCAACACTCATGGGAATGTTGCTGTGTCCTTGTGATCACAACAGATTGCTGTAACCCATTAATTTCATGCTCATGTAAAAACACCCACAGTGAACATGGGACCCTAGTCTAGACTATTCCATGAGGCAAACATTTGTTCCGTCAAGTGCAGAAATTGGCATCTTGAAGGTGGGCATGAAGAGTGGGGGTGTCTTTAGACATAACGCTGTTCAGTGTTCTGTAACACAGTGTCCTACTGTTAGTGTTTAGACGTACTGTCAACACAGCGTTCACCCCAAACACTGGAAGTGAACAACTGCCAGGTCTTGATCGTTTAATCAGTGTTTGGGGTGAACACTGTGTTGACAGTACATCTAACACAGTAATGGTAGGACACTGTGTTACAGAACACTGAACAGCGTTATGTCTAAAGACATTCAAGAGGGGAGAGAAGTAGGAACTGAGCTGTGAGAGACACTGTGATGCTGGTCTGAAGGACTGACTACCACCCTGGAGCATTCACACATACAAATCATTGGCATGTAACCACTCAGGGGTTATTATTACCACTCATTATGCCTTAGGTTGGTAAGTGGGAATGACCACAAACCACCGCACTCATGTGAGTCACACACAGCACATTATCACTGACTTTTGCTGCTGACTCATGCACATCACACAGGGTGCATGCAGTGAGACCCAGCAAACAGGTGGTGGCTGCTGTGCTAGATGATCCCTGCATGGGGGCCAACAGGTGAGCGAAGCAGCCGCAGACTGCCTCACGCATGTGCAAAAGGCTGGGAAAGGAGCACTAACACTTTTTCAGAAGCTGGCAATACTAATTCTGAAAGTGCACTGCTGGCACAAGACCAGCTGATGTGAATAGGTCTTGCACCATTGTTGGAGTAATTGTGGGACAATTTCTTTTAAGAGCAGGATGGTGGGGCAACTAGCTTGTCTGTGGGTCTGTCCTAAAAAAGTGCAGGATGCTTGGTCAGACCATTAGGCGATATAATGTGAAGGAGCCCCTTCCATCTGTTACTGTAGTGAACCTCAGAAGCACCCCTGCAGATCCCAAAGCTGCTCTGCTGTAAAGAAACCCACAGCAACTTTCCACACTCTGCTACTGCTAAACAGTCCCCGTTCCAAATGTTGCTGCAGCTTCTTCAGAATATTAAAAGCTTTTGTATTTTTCTTTTCTATTTCAACTTTTTTCATTGCAAGTTCATTATTATTGAATGCACAATAGTTATACTATTGGTAACATAGTCAAAATAACATGGAAGTACAAATCAAAGAGAAAAGATTCTTAACCATAAGGAAAAAACCTAAACAAGATGGCTTCCATTTGGCAAATGGAGCAGGTTTCTGATTATGCTCATTTAGTAAGAAGTAATATTCATGACAAACTTAATCAGGCGTTAGAGTTATGGCATGCACAATGAACTGTCTGGAAAGCAGCGGGGAGTAAGAGTGGGCAGGGGTTAAATTTCAACTCCTCTTTCTGGGCCTGGGATGAGCTGCAGGAGTGTGGTGGCAAGTAGTCAGGGGCCATAAGAACCAGGCTCTGTGGGCGGGATTTGACCCCAGGGCCACCGATTGAGAAACACTGGTCTAGTCCAGGGAGCCGAGGTCACGTCCTTTTCCACATAGACAACAATAGGAAAAACACAGGGCGTTTCCCCGTGCGGTAACTTGGGCTGCTTTTAGACGATCATGGTGGCGCCCGTGCTTGTTTTTCAAAACTACTGGGAGGCGGGTTTACACGTGACACCGCCGCAGATTATGCGCATGTGTGGGCACCCATTTCCGGCCGCGAGCTGACCGGGTCGCCAATCGAGGGTGGACATACGTGGCCAGAAATGGACGCGCATCACCCACACATGCACATAATCGGCAGCGGTGTCACATGTAAACCCGCCTCCCGGTAGTTTTGAAAAACAAGCGCGGGCGCCGCCACAATCGCCTAAAAGCGGCCTTATAGTTATCAAGCAAAATAACATGGAACTACAAATCAAAGAGAAAAGATTCATAACCATAAGGAAAAAACCTAAACTAAATGGCATTATTTGGGGTATTATTTGTCCTACACAGAGTGGTCAACTTCAGTATTCTCTCTTCCCTTTCGAGAATTTTGTTCACTGATCTCTCTGCATGTTCTCTGGCTAAAGTGATGTTTTCTGTCACAGTTTATCAGGGAATAACAAAATACACAGGTAGACCTAAACAACAAAGTTTGGTTTTGCAAATTCAGGGCATATGTATCCACCAAGAGGTTACTTATTGAATATGAAGTCCTTTGACTGAATGGTCCACATCAGAAACCAAATGTGACCTATACTACCTTTGTAAGTATCTGTTTGTTTTCAAGACTTTGCTTCCAGCAACCAGAGCCTTAATTTTAAAAACTGCTATCTTGCTGGCATCTTCACATTTGGATAAACTTCCCAGGAATGTGAATATTAGGGATGAGACTCTGGGGAAAATTTCAGATTCTTTTTTTCAGATTCGGTTCTTCAAGAATTTCTGTACTCAATTTGGTTTTGGATGTAGGTTTTTTTGAATTGAATTTTTAAAGATTTTTTGCATTAACACCCCGCCCCTCCAAATCAATGCAAAAACCCCAAATTGCACAAAACCGAATTGAGAACTGAAATTTCGGGAGAACCTAATTGGCCATTTTCAGGCCAATTCAGTGCTTACCGAATCCAAAATTCCCACCCCTAGTGAATATGTATACTGGACTCCCCACCCCACTGTGTCTAGTGAAAGCACTTTGGCAATCCATCATTCAAGAATATCTGAGTATCCTTTTTTTAGGATGACCCAGAAGGATAAATTCTGCTCTGTGACCTTGATGCAATATCCACTGATTTCCAAGTGGGTCATAGAGAATGATTTGGCCAGGAATTTGGCCAAGAGTTTGCAGAGTGAGAGAGCTTCACCTTGTTTTCTAAGTGTTCACTTTTAGCTGGTACCTAAGTGCCTGGCCTTTTATAACATCTGAGAGCTGCTGCAACATTCAGCTTCTGCTTCCCACCACAGATCCATATCTCCTACTGATTTTTGTGTTGTGACTTTAACTAGTTTCCATTTGTTCCTTGTTCAGCACTGCTTCACACGGCATCAAGTCATGTGGAGCTTGGAAGTGAAGGGTAGGAGCGAAATAGGGCAACACTTGGAAGGGCTGGAGAGGTCAAAGAGTGCCTTCTTAAGGATAGGGGATACAGTGGTGTGTTTGAAAGTCAATGGAAATGACCCAGTAGAGAGGAAGATTGATGATGTGCAGCAGAGAAGGTGCAGCAGTGGGGGCTAACGGTTATTGGTCTAGCTAGAAAATACACCTTTCCTTTCATTTTATTTTATATTTATTTTAAAGTTTATCTTGTACGTTTGGTATGTGTAGAATCTCTTTACAAGGTGATACAAGGACATAGGACTAGAGTGACAGAATAAAATTAAGAAAGAGAAATGTAGGCCGACTATCAGGAAAAGCTTCCTGTCTGGAAGATTTATGAGGCTGTGAAGCAGTCTCCCTAGGGCAGGAGTGGAAAACCAGCCACTGGGACTTTTAAAATTAGACTAACCATAGCTCTGGAGAATATGCTATAGAGAGCGTGCTTGCTCTGACAGGAAAATGGACTAGATGACCTAATACTGTCAGAAGAGGCCTCTCTGTTTCAGGATGTGAGAAGACAGCATAAGTCATTTGTCCTCCTCACTCTCCTGAAGAACCTTGGGACTCCTTTCCCAAAGAAAAGCAGGTCTGAGAACTGTGCTGGAGGGCAGAGTTTCTGAGCAGCCAAGAAAAAACAGACTGCACTGAAGTAGGCAACAACAGATGGTGACGATATGCTGATGAAGATGTTTCACATAAAACCAAAGCACAATATGCAGTTGTTTCTCTTTTCCCAAATTGTGAGGGGGGGAAAGAGGCATCTTAGCTGGCTGTAAGGGGAAGGAGTGAATAGACAAGAACAGCTTCTGAATGGCTACTAGGAAAGATTCATTCTTGCAGCATCTTTTCAGAGCACTATAAAAGGGCAGCAATCCCTTGCTGTGAGGAAACCCCATCTCTTCTAAAGGATTTATTAATTGACACAAGTAGGCAAATAAACAAGAAGGAAAAAAGTCACTCTAGCCCATTGTCTATGGATAGTATCAGCCTTTTAATGCTCTCTCTGCATGGAGCTCATCCACCACTTCAGGCCTGTCAGTGGTTAACAAGCCACTCACCCTATAAAACATTTGTTCTCCCTCCTTTAATGTTTATCATCAGTTGTTTGCTCTTTGGTGGCCTTTGTGAATAGGGTTTGTAGTCTAAGATGCATTCCTAACAGACAAGTCCTCCTTATTTGCCACTGCCATCACCACAACTGACTCTCCCTTCTTGGTAGCTTGGCAGAGAAGTCAAGGCTTGAGCAGGTAGGGAAGCCAAACTATTTTTGCAAATACACAAGTATCCCATATGCCAGGGGTGAGAGAGAAGCTCTACTGGAAAAGCAAAACAGGGAGCCAGCACTGCTACTTTGTGTGCTCTGCCTGTTCTATGAATAATGAAGACTTTAACCTTATGATTTGTCATTCTAGCACTTTCTGCCAGCACTGAGCTTACTAGACAATTTAAAAATCATTTCCTTCACCGATGCTCTTGCTTCATTGTCTCAATTGGAGTTCATGGTCAAAAAAGTTAGAACTCCAATGAATTATCCATAGTATAATGAATGGATCATGATGGAGAGCAGCTTAAAAAGGAGCTATTGTGGAATCTGCTAGCCATTGCCTGCTTATTACGTCTGCTAGAAAGTTTCCTATAAGCTCTGGAACTCATTTAAAGTTGTGCAAAATCAAGATTTGTTGCCCATTTACTGAAAGCCAATTGTCTCTAACGAATGTAGCTTTCATGACTGTTGCTGTTTTGATTGGAGCTTCAGACGTAAACAGGGTCATCTCCAGCCACAGAGGGTGGATATTTAGTTTACAGCCTTGAGGTTAAGAGTGAAAGCATGTGACTGAGAGTAAAGAAAAAACAGAGGAGCCTTTGTGTATATCAAGAGTCCCCAGGCAAAACAGGGTGAAGGAGAGAATGCTGACACAGACTTCAGCTGGGGGGATGAAGTGGGGAGGAGACTATTGTAATACTCAAGAGGAACAGCTTTATTCATTTAGAAGAAATCAAGGTTTTACAGCCTTTCATAAGCAATATTTATATTTATGTTGGGCACTTTTTAAATAAACCTATCCAGGTATATAAACACAACCAGATAACCATCCTGTAATGGGGGAGGGAAGCCAAAGTAGTAGTGAATATTCATCTGTAGCACCAAATGATCTAATTCTAGTTACTCAAGCTGGAAACTCCTATCCCTGAGACCAGCACTTGCACTCCTTCACCTTTGCAGGCAATGGTTCAACTTCCATGGACGTTAACGGCAGAGGACTGCATTCTGTGTGTGTTTGTATGAAGTCAGCTCCATTTCCCTGCAGTCCTATATTGGTGTGCAGCTATTCTATTCTAGCTTGCACTGAGAACTTCTTGGGACAGGAATCTTGTTTTCCATCATTAATTGTTATTATTATTATAAGCATTTGTATAGCGCAAGCTGTGTACCTGGTGCTTTACAGAACAATAAGATAGACGCGGTCCCTGCCTACGGCTTACAATCTAAGACACGGAGGGGGGAGACAAGGAGAGGGGATATAGGGAGAGACAAGGGAAAAATTGAGCATATGCTCATGGCATTCTTCAGTAGAAATAAAAAGTATGATGGTAAGGGCTGGTCTCACTTGCTAGAAAGGAAAAATTGAGTTGGCGAGTTGTCTCTGTTCCCTACCTGGATGAGACAAATCAGGGATCATTCTCCTGTTTAAACCACTGCTTCCAATTCTTTTAAAACTTGCTTCAAATATAACACTTTTGTACCATAAAATTAAAAAAAAAGTTGGAAAAGGTCTCTGTAAATTTATTCAAGTCAGTGGTTCCCAAACATTTTAGGCCAACGGACCACTGCCAGACTTCAAAGTTTCTTGCAAACCTGTCTGCATCTCCTGTAGAGGTCTGGGGCCCAGCACATAGTCACTCTGGGATGGGCCATGGCTGCCCAAGGAAGGTGGCTTGGGTTCCTGTTGCACAGAAAATTTCATGCTTTTGTTGTGCTAACAGCTGTAACATTTATTACATGACTACATGTCTGTAGTGATACACACAAACGCGGTCAGTTTTGCAAAAACGTTTTCAGCCTAAGCCAGTCCTGTGATGTCAGATGGCCAATAGTGGTTAGTAGGTGGTCACATGCAGCATGCAGCCAATCCTAGCTAGGCAGCCGTCCAACTCTTTAAACTGCTCAAAACTCCTCCCATGCTATTTCCCTCTGTTTCCTTTTCCTGCATGTTCCCTACTGACATTTGCAGGTGAGCCGGCTGCAGCCCTGAAGCTCTGCATTTTCCTATTGGCATTTGCAGGCTAGATGAGTCTGGGAATGGCAATAGGAAGCAGGTGTGCTGCCAGCTACTCAAGCACAAGTGCTTCTGACCCCCAGCCACCAAAGTGTCTTACCACAATGGCATACCACCATTCTCCACTGCCCCCTATGTACCCTCCCACTCTCACATACAAGTGCATGGACAGAGAGGTCATAGCCATTTTCAGTGCACCCTGCCACCCTCCCTTCCCAGCCACTCAAGTGGCTTAGTGTCATGCCATACCACCATTCTCCACTGCCCACAAGCCTCCCACCTTTCCCAGAACAAGCATGGAAACCATGCAATGTGAAACAATATAACAATTTATTTAACAATATCAACTTAACTTTAAATAAATAATAAATAAATAAATAATTATTTGCAAAGTCCGTTTCATTCTTTTTCCACCTGGCCCTTCCGACGGGCATGCTCTCTTGAGGGGGTGGCTAGGCTGGTGGGGGGGACATTTCCCTCCTCCTCCGGATCTGGCCGAGGAGGTTGTGGGGGGAGTGTTTGCGGCAGGTGTGCTGCTCGTGGCAGGGCTGGCAGTGGGGGAGGCATGCCTGAACCATGTGTCGTTCAGCAATGTGAGCGCAGGGTGGAGAGGGCTTGGATGCTTTGGTTGGGTGGGGGGTTGATTACTGGGGAAACCAGGGAGGGCAGTGAATAATTCTGGGACAGAGGAATTATTCTCTGATTTCACCACCAAGCTTTACACAGGTTTGCTGAAAAGCTCGTAGATGATGATAGCATGTGTCCCTTTACAATCCTGTAGAGGAGTGAAGAACATACAGAAATCAAGCACCACCATTTGCACCCTCCCTCAGGCTGCCATTTTGTATTCTACAAACCCCCACTGGCCTGCCATGGTGCCTTTCCCTCCCCCCAGCCCACCATCCCATCACAGTGACTCTCCTCTCCTCCCCACCAACCCACTCTAATAGCTGCCCTTCCTGCCCAAAAGGAAGTGGGAATGAGCACCTGGCTTAGGTTGCTGCTGGGCAGTTGCTGTGGTGGGATCTCTGGAGCAGGTGGTTGTTCTCCTTCCACGATCACCACCCACCATGGTCCCTTTTCCTCCCCCACCAGCCCATCCTCCTGTCATGGTGCCTTTCCCTCCTCTGTCAGCCACGGCCAGTGCTACAATAAAGGCAGTATAGGCAATCACTAAGGGTGAAGAATTGAAGGGGGTGGCTCTCCTGCCCCATGTCCTGCTGCTGGTGGCTGCTGGCTATGGAGGAGTCTTCGGGAAGCAGGAAAACGCTGTCCCCAGAGGTGCTGTCAGGCAGGGCTGAGGTGCTACCTGAGGACTCTGTGTCACAGCAGTTGATCCCCAGCAGCTCCAGTGAAAGCAGCTTGATCTCCCCCAAGGTGTTGCAGTTCAACACCTCCAAGCTGCCCGGAGCACCCTACCCAGAGGAGCCCCTGCCCTCCGCAGTACCTTTCCCCTTCTTCTCAGGTCATTTGTCCTTGCTGCTGTCCAGCTGTCACAAGTGCCCGGCCCCTGCACCCTGCCTCCTGGAGAGCGAGACAGGTGAGCTGGGGTGGCTTCTGCTGCTATGGCTCTTGGCTAGCAGTGACCAGCTGGGCACATCCTTGGGTCTGGCCAGGGATGGCACCTACTGCAGCAGCTTCTTCTCAGGCTGGCTGGGCTCTGACTCAACTGCTGCAGGTGCTGCCACCGCAGTAAGCTTGACAGTGAAGTCGGGGCAATGAGTGTGGCCATCCAGGGAGACAAAAATACTTGCACTGGGCCTGCCACCAGCCCACCCACCCCCAGCCCACCATGGCACCTCTACCTCCCTTCCCACCCAAATTAAAGGCCACCCTTCCAACCCAAAGGGAAGCAAGAATGAGCACCTGGCTTACATTGCTGCTGGGTGACTGTTGCAGCAGGATCTCTAGGACACACGGTTCTCCTCCCATGATCACCGTCCACCATGGTTTCTTACCTTCCTCTCCCCCCTACTCTTTCCCAGGGAGTATCCTGTTGCTCCCCAGCGCTATCCTGGTCATCTGTGAACACAGTAAAGAAAAAGACTCATGTAATTAGATAGCAATAAATGGAAGCCTCCATCATGTAGCTGTATAAACACAGCCCCCCACCCCACATGCATTAACTTACTATTAACTGTGGAAGTCACTCTGGAGAAGGCATTCTGAAGAGCAAGCGTTGGGCGCATACTGCAAACTGGGAGAATGCATGTCTGAATTTTGGCACATGTTGGCCTTTTAAGGCACCAGTGAAAGTGAGAGAAGAGACAGGGGCTGGAAGCGGTCACTCCTTGGAACGGTCTAGGTTTTTCACCCACAACTCTATGGTGCTGGTGGACGTGTATGCTACACACAAACAAATGTTTTTATTATTATTTTTAAAAAACTTTTATTTGTATCCCACTCTCTCTCGCCTATGGTGACTCGAGGCGGCTAACAAACAAAAGAAAAATACACGACCAACAATAGCACATAAATCAATTTAATACAATAAATCAATCCTTCCATATCTATCATCCCTCAATATTCTACCCCTGCTGCCACCAGGGAAGAATTAATAAACTAACCTTACCCTCCCACTCTCACCAGGAGGGGGGAACCACCTCCAAACTACTACAATGAACGTACTTCATATACATATCCAATAGATCATATAATTTAACATAATTCATCCCCTCAATATTCAATCCCCAATACAACAATAATCCCCAACAGCAAGGAGGAACCAAATACAACTATAATACTAATCACTAGAGGTGGGACCCCGGGCCAATTACCGGCTACCGGACAGTTCTGTAAAAACCAGATTCCCGGATTAAATCCGGTATACCGGTACCGGATTTATTTCATTGAGTTCAATGGGGCGCTGTGTCCCCATTGAAATCAATGAAATAAATTAATTCCTTCCCCCTCCCCCTCCCAGGCTGCGCGGGTGGAAGGGGGGACACCCCCCACCCACCCTGCCCAGCCTGGATTTTTGTTTAAAAAAAGACTCAGAGGCGAGCCCACCCCCCAGC
>QEPC01001090.1:1136322-1203833 GCA_003113815.1 Sphenodon punctatus | reverse complement strand
CCCTGGACTCGGGGAGGGTTTGTTTTTTTTTGTAACTTTTTTGGTGGGGCTTTAAGTTTTTTACATTGCAGTCATTTTTAAATGGCTGCAATGTAAATAAAATCCGGTACCCCAGATTCCGGTACCCGGACCAGATTACCGGGTCGAATCCGATAATGCCGGTACGCCCGGTACCGGCATTATCGGATACCGGATTTACCGGTTTTCCCGCCCCTACTAATCACAAACACCACCCCCTCCTCATCCCCTCCTGCTTTCACCAGGAGATGAATGTAACACACCCCTTTTCCTCCCCACCTTAATAACAGCAGAAATTATACTAACAGCAATACGTTGTTCAATAATATACTAAATACAGTCCCCCAAATTAAAGGTACAGCACATAATACAAAAATATCACCCTCCCACACTGAGCATCCAATAATTTTAATTCCCATCCCTCTCCAATTACTCTGAAGTGGGGAGGAGAAACCTCCTCCTCTGCTTCAACCACTCCAAAAGGGAAAATCCCCTTACTCGCCAATTCCCTATCCCATACAGCATTCATGATGGAGAAGTTAGCTCCCTGCCCCAACCAGCGGGCCTAACCGAAGAGCACAACCAAAGGGCACGCCCTTTCAGCACATGCCACCGGCACGGCCGCGCTGAGGTTTTGTATCCGCGGTCCAGAAGCTGGCCGTCTCAGTCCCCGCCCCCCTGTCAAACAGGAAGCGTTCCAGCTGCTTGCTCCATCACCCCGGATCAGTTGCTGCTTTGCCTCAAGGGCACTTCTTCACCTCCCCTCACACCAAGTCTCGAGGGGGGGGGCTGGGCACCAAGGGTCTTCCCGTCCCAAGCACACCCCTCAGCCTCAACGCCCCATATCCCGCTGACCTCAGGGGCGCCCTCAAGCACTTGCCGGGCTGTAGCTGGAGTTTGCGCTGAGCTGCCAGGTCTTTCTGCTGCCTGCACGCCACCGGCCGCACCTCAGTCTTGTATCCGCGGCCCGGAAGCCACACGTCTCACTTCCCGTCCCCCTGTCAAACAGGGAGCGTTCCAGCTGCTCGCTCCATCACCCTGGATCAGTTGCTGCTTTGCCTCAGGGGCACTTCTCCACCTCCCCTCAAACCAAGTCTCAAGGGTGGGGCTGGGACAACATAGACACGTGGGACAACATGGACATGTGGGGGCACATTAGTCCACACAGTGGGATCCGCATGTTCCAAGGCCCCACCATGAGTGAAGGGTCTGTGTCCAGTGGCCATGTAACCAGCGGGGGCAAAAACCTAAAAGATGGGCAGGTGGTAGGGTGCCCATTCATGTGGTATTGTCCTGGACAGTTCTCTATTTCAGAGCAATTTAGGCTACCCACATTGGGACTGGGTCTGGGTGCCTTGTTGTTCGGAATTAGCCCCACAGCTGCCGTGCCTGCCCTACTGTGTGCTCTCTCCAGCCTACCAGCTGCAGCCTGCGGCACTGGCCCTCCCTCAAGCCCCCTCCTGCAGCAGCTTGGATGGAGGGGGAGGGAGGAACTACCACTGCCCCCCTATGCTGCACCCGATGCAATCGCCAGTGCAATCAGGATGCCTGTTGCTGCCCCCGCCGCCACTGCCACAGCATTTCCACCATGTTTCCTAATCTGGCCTGCTACAAAATGTAGTCCCAGCATACCAGACTAGGAAACTGCACACTGGGGCTGCCATGTTTACTAGTTTGGCATGCTGGGAAATGTAGTCCTAGCATGCATGCCAGACTAGGAAACCAGAGCTCAGCAGCAGTTCCTTCCCTCCTCTGGCCCATGTGACTGTGTGTGTAAGTGTGTGTTTTCTGTGTGAGTGTGACTGTGTGAGAGAGTATGACTGTGTGTGTCTGTGTGAGAGAGTCAAGTGTGTGTACCTGTGTGAGAGAGGGGGATGCTCCCTCTTCCCCTCCCATTATGCTTTCTCCCCACATGGCTGTCTTGTTGGCTCCCTTCAACAGCACCTTATAATTAAATCTGGCATCTGCTTTTGATACCATTGACCATGAGATGTTGATGACTCGCTTGTAGGATCGAACTGGAGTGGGTAAGATTGTCCTTGACTGGTTCCACTCTTTCCTAGTTGGGAAGACTCAGCATGTGGTGTTCAGGGATTGTTCTTTATCTCCATGGGACCGTCCATATGGTGTCCCACAAAGTTCTATTCTGTCTCCACTCTTGTTCAATGTGTATATGAAGCCCCTCGGCAAGGTTGCAAGATGGTACGGGGTGCAGTGTCATCAATATGCTGACAACACCCAACTCTACCTCTTGTTTTCGTCCAACCCAGACTCAGCCGTCTCGGTGCTTACCTGATGTCTGGTGGCTGTTGGGGATTGGATGAGGGTGAGCCAACTGAAGTTGAATCCCAACAAGATGGAGGTGATAGTGTTGGGAAGGGTAGTGGATGTGGCAGCTCCCATCATTGATGGGTTCCGCCCTCCTTTGGTATCCCAGATCCATAGACATGCTCTTCAATCCGCAGCTCCACTTGGATTCCCAGGTGGGGGCTGTGGCGAGGAATGCCTTTTGCCATCTGGTCCAATGACTTTGGCCATATGTTTCAGATAGTGACCTGGTCACTTACATCCATGCTTTCATTACCTCGAGATTGGACTATTGCAATGCGTTCTACTTGGGGTTACTTATGGTGATGGTTCAGAGACTGCAGCTAGCGCAGAATGCAGGGACCTGTCTCCTTATGGGGACAGGTCACTGTGAGCACATTATACCAGTGCTCCGGGCTCTGCACTGGCTGCCTATAGTCTTCCAGACCCAATTCAAGGTATTGGTTTTGACCTATAAAGCCCTATACGGCCTTGGCCTGACTTACCTGCGGGACCGCCTCACTCTCCGCACTCTGGAGCGGCCTCTGCGGTCCGCTGGGAGCACCCTTCTCGAGGTCTCCTGTGTGACCCGGAGGGCCACTATGGAGAGGGTGTTCTCCGTAGTCACACCTAGGCTCTGGAATGCCCTCCCAGTGGAGACCCGGGATCTCCCCTCCTTCCATCGTATGTATAAAACTTGGCTGTTCCACCTGGCTTTTGGTGAGGGAGATGGGGTGTAGGGTGGGGAGGAGTGGGTTGGGGGGGGAGGGTTTGTTGTTCAGTGCCTTCCTTTTTAATGTGTTTTAATTGTGTTACTTTTAGGTTTTTATGTTTGTTTATTATGTTGTAAGCTGCCCCGAGCTGCCTGAAGCAGGAGGGGCGGGGTAAAAATGTTGTAATAAATAAAATAGATAATGGACAATGGACTTGAGCAGGCGCACGTGACCTGGTCACAGTCTTCCCCTATGGAGAGTTGTACAGATATTTCTTTTATTATTAATTATTATTATTATTATAAGCATTTATATAGTGCCAGCGATGTACCTGGTGCTGTACAGAGAACAAGATAGACATGGTCCCTGCTTGAGAGCTTACCATCTAAAGAAGACAGGGGAAAGGGAGACAGGGAAGGGGGAATAGAGGGAGAGACAAGGGATGCAACATTCATGAGGATGTGAGAACTCAGGTACGCGTTCTTGACTTGGATGCAGTAAGTGGGAGTTTGCAGATAACAGGCAGGGGATAATCCTGGGTGGGGATGATTAGTAGGAGTTAGGAAGGGCTGAGTGGAAGAGGTGGGTTTTGAGGAAGGACTTGAAGGCGTGGAGGGTGGGAGCAAGCCGGATGTGGGCAGGGAGGGAGTTCCAGGCATGCGGGGCAGCGAGGGAGAAGGGACGAAAGTGGTTGGGGGAGCAGGGGAGGCGCAGGAGGGTGAAGGAGGGGATGGAAGAGGAGCGGAGTGCTCGAACAGGGGTTCGGAGGGAGATCAGGGTAGAGAGGTAGGGGGAAGCGAGGTTGTGAAGGGCTTTGTAGGTAAAGACGAGGAGCTTGTGCAGAATACGCTCAGGAAGGGGGAGCCAGTGGAGAGAAGAGGCTGCACATGGTCAAATCGACGGGCTAGGTGGATGATCCTGGCAGCAGAGTTTTGAACAGAGATGAGGGAAGAAAGGTGAGAGCAGGGAAGGCCAGCGAGGAGAAGGTTACAATAGTCAAGGCGTGAGATGACTAGGGCATGGATGAGAGTTTTGGCAGAGGAGACAGACAGAAAAGGGCGGATCTTAGCAATGTTGTGGAAGGAGAAGCGGCAGGATTTGGCCATGGAGTCAATGTAGGGTTTGAAGGTAAGGTGCGAATCGAAGATGAAGCCCAAGCTACAGGTTTGGAGGATGGAGATCCCGTCAATGGCGATTGATAGGGAAGAGGGAGAGGAAGGATTGGGAGGGAAGATAAGGAGTTCAGTTTTCGCCATGTTCAGTTTGAGTTGGCGTTGAGACATCCAGGCGGAGATATTGGAGAGGCAGTTGGTGAGATGAACATGAACAGAGGGGGAGAGAGGAGGAGTGGAGAGAGAGAGTTGAGTGTCGTCAGCGTATAGGTGGTATTGGAAAGCGTGGGAGGCAATGAGTTTGCCTAGGGAATGGGTGTAGATAAAGAGGAGAGGGCCAAGGACAGAGCGTTGGGGAACCCCAACTGAGAGGGGCAGGGGGGAGGAGTTAGGAACAGATACACTGAAGGGGCGGTCAAAAAGGTAGGAGGAGAACCAGTCGAGGACAGTGTCCCGGAATCCCAGGGAGTGAAGCGATTCAAGCAGGAGCATGTGGTCAACTGTGTCGAAGGCAGCAGAGAGATCAAGGAGGACAAGAATAAAGGTGGTTGGATTTAGCCACAATTATAAATTATAGTGAATTTGCATAAATATAAATTAGCATATGCAAATTGTATGCTAATAATTGTCCATTCTGGTGATGCATCAGTAGCCACCCTAGCAGGTGGACACCCACTTGGTGTGGGCTATTGTCTTATCTGTAACACCCTTAGAGTTATCCCCCTGGAAGTGGTTGTGATAACAGCAACAACTGAAGCCTGGTTTGTTGCAATGGTGGCCAGCTCCACACATCATTTACCATGCCCTTATAAACCACAGTTTTGACACCACCGTTTTAAGTTATTCAGATACGTAAGTATTCAGAAGCTTGGATTGACTAACCACTTCCTAGCTCTTATGTACATGATGCTCAAGGAGAACTAGTGGTGCTTGTGCTGTGTGTTATGCCTTTAGTTTGAAAATAAATTATGAAGAGTCATAGCAAACCAAACATGGAAAAGAATCCTTCTCCATTTTAGAGCAAGGCAGCAGAATGTGCTGCTTGCATGTGTGACCGCGTGATGGAGAAGAGGGGAGCGCCGATTAATAAACACTCTTTCCTGCCACACTAATCCTACTTAAACTTTTCACCTTGTCATCACAGCACGTATTGCTTAAGAGTTAATGGTATGAAACGCCCAACAACCTTACAAAAACTGCAACGGTGGTGTAAACGCATGGTGGGAGGAACAGATAGGTGCCACGCTACATTGCAACTGGAGGGTGGGGGTTGAGACAGCAATAGGCAGGCTGAACTTCTCTATTTTGACAGGTATGCAGGTTTGAATTTAGTATGTAAGGAGGGGAACACTCTCTGCTCTTGGTTTTATCCCCTACTGATGTTAAGAGGCCCTTTCAATACAAAAGGCTTTGCATAGATATGTGCTGCCTTGCCTAGCTGTAGTACTTCAGTGTGTAAGAGGGTTGTGGTTTTGCTGCCTTATCTAATCATCTCAGGCTCCTATTGAGTGAGATTACAAAACTTGGCTGTAGTCATGACTACAGGCCACTGATAGTGTCTAATTCTGTAAATCAAGCACAGTTGGGCTTGGTCACTTAGAGATCATCCTTTAAGGCAGGAATTTATTTATTTTTTAAATGTGTTTTACATGGGCCATCCTCTATTACACAAAAGCCCTTTCGGCTGCTTTAAGTACACCTCTCTGCACTACCAGCCAGAGATACTTTAAAAGTTGCAGGTTACTTTAAAACATTTTTTAGAAAAATAAATTATGCCCCCAATTCTTATTTTTAAATTACATGAAACTTGGGAAAAAGTCAGAGTTAAATCCCCCGCCACCAGTATCAGTTTTACCTCTGTCCCCTTATGCAAAATGCATTACAACAGGCTCTTTCATAACCCACATGACACTGGGGACACCCCTTTTCAGCAAATCCAGTACAAAAACTATATTTTCTATTATCTTCGATATGCATATGCTGCTTTTCATATTACCGCATACATCATGTGCTCATGAAGTCAAAGGCCCTATTGTAATGCAGGCACCAGCAGTAGGCAAACGTAAGAGTAGAGCAAGAACATTAACTCAGTTTGCCAATTCTCATAGGCCACAATCCTCAAGAGTCAATGGGACAATCCTAGAGGAAGCAGCTTGAGGATTGTGGTTTCGGAGATTACTAATGCTATGTTGCTAGTGTGGGTTTTATTATAAATAAATCTATACATCCATTGTGACCATAACCCCACTTTTGTCCTTCATGGGCTGCAAATAATCATTCTTCCCATGTCATTTTTAATACCAAAATAAAATTAGATTAAACAGAAGTTTGCATCAGGGCCTCAAGAATAACATTTGAGACCCCAAATGAGTAGTAATTTGCTACTACCTCTGAAGAAATCCAGAGCGTCTCAAACTTTACAATGGAGGGCTGCATTACCAGATTACCAACACCTCAGAGCCACAGCTCATCTGCATGAAACACTTTTTGAGTGAAGACAACTCATGTAACAGGGGTGGGCAAAGTCCCCAAGACCAAGAGCCACATATCAAAGTTTTCATATTGGCAAGAGCCACAACATGCATTACGTCGGTTGCCCTGTCCCCAGGAATGGGGGAAGCTGCAATATGGCTTCCCACCAGCTTTCCCCTCATATCAAAGCTCCGACTCCCAGGTGGCCTGGTAGGCTCAGGCAGCAGCAATAGTGACACAGGGTAGGCCCTCCCTGCTCCTACAGCCCCCGTTTTAGCAGCCAAAATAGCTACTTGGCTTCTCTTGCTTCTGGAGGGAGCCACATGGACACGCCCCCCAGGCAGCCACTTCTAGAGAGCGCCATGGTACAAGTACCCAAGAGCCACATGTGGTTCCCAAGCCACTATTTGCCCACTTCTGTCATGTAAATATGCCTCTTCCTTGGTACTCGGATCTTTTTGTTTCCTTGCTTACTGAATAAGATAAATAGCAGTTTTAAGGATTACAATTCTCAACTCTACGAATGAGAAGTTTAGGCCACTTTCCCACAAGCAGCCTTTTAGTGCAGGCTGCTTTCCCGCGACCAGTCTTTGGTGCCACAGGAGCGTGCACTAGTCAAATGACGTGCAGCTCCCGTCTTGTGGAAAAGGCGGAAGTGTGGCTTTCCTGCCGGTAGGCATGTGCATCAGACAGGGTAGTGAAATCCTACTCTACCTTGTCTGATGCGCAAGCCTGTCGGCGGGAAAGCTACACTTCCGCCTTTCCCATGAGATGGGAGCTGCATGTCATTTGACTAGCTTATGGGTCCTGTGGCATCAAAGGCTGCATAAGGAGTCTTGTGGGAAAACCACCTAACTTATTGCTAATGGGAACCACACAGTTAAAGCTCAATACGCAACAGCGAGAAGATGGACATGAAGTTAATATACAATTCAGATGGCAACTGACTGGGAAATACCGTATCTGCTTTTCCCATGTCATTCTATAACAAGAGAAGGCAATCACAGCTTGGTTGCAGAGTTTGGAGAAGGCTATGTTAGAGGCTCCCAAACTGTTGGTTCTGCCTGTCTTGATTCATAGTGGATGTACTTTGCATGTCTTTATTGCTGGCTGGGGTTCCAGGATTACATTTAAGTCTCAAAATAGGGTCATGCAGGCAGAACGTTCAGGAACCACTGATCTACGTAATGAAAAGTACACACAAGGTAAAATCTTGGCCCCATAAAAGGCAACGGGAACTTTGCCACTTACTTCAGTGGACCCATGGTTTTTCCTAGCCATTATGTAGTACCGTTTGTTTATTTAAACACGAGCAGAGGTAAGAACCCTCCTTCCCCCTCAACAACCCCTCCCCCCATCACCCTCACCAAAATCCTGGTGGAACAGCCAGGTCTTTCACTGTCTTCGGAAAGAGGAAAGGTCCAGGGCCAAGCGGACCTCCGATGGGAGGAAGTTCCACAGCCTTGGTGTGGGGCCACTGAGAACACACTCCCCATAGTTGACACCGAGAAGAGCACTCCCGGCTGACCGAAGGGGCTGATCTAGGGCCCAGGGAGTGAGGTGGTCTTGCAGGTAATTTAGGGTTAAGCTACTATTGTTGGCTTGCTGAAGATACTCAGGTCACCAAAATGAGTGTTGTGCAGTTTTTAATTTCAACAACAAAAAGAAAAGGATGACAAGCATTTGATTAAACCTTTTTATTAAAAATTGTACCAGTTAATGGAAAACAAAATCCCAAAGTATTAAAAAAAACACTTGGAGAAAGCACAAAGCAAATATACAGCACAGATACAAAACAAAGGAGCTCCTTCTGGTCACTGATGGTACAGAGGAGTCCTGGAGGCACACAACCAGGATAGACAAATGCTACATTCTCACTGGGTCTCAGTCCATGGCAAAGAGGGTGTGTGCACTCCAGGACCAGTCCAGACAAAGATCTCACAGGAGAACATTGGCTGCACTTCAGCTGGGAAAACCTAAAATTCATACTATACACAAAAGGAAAAAAAAAAAAAAACCTTGAAAGAATACAGAGAAAGTTCACTTCATCACCCCCCAGTTTTTCCAAGGCAGCTCCCAGAGGCAATCAATTATTCCAAAGTTAATGTCTTCTAGAAGAGTCCAGTGGGAGATGGAGCCCCATTTCTTACCTCTGACATTTCAGAGAGAAATACAAAGGAGCCCTAGATACATTTCTAAGGAAGAAGATTGTGGGTATTTTCAGACGTTACAAGATCACGCTCAACCACAGACAATCCCCTGTGGTGGGGAATGGTCCCGTAACGTCTGTTTGATCCCCGCCAGATGTTCACCACAGTGAACCACCGGCAGGGATAAAAATAACCATGCTTTCGAGGATGGTCCGGGGACCGTCTCCGAAAGCATGGCCAAAGTGATTCCCAGCGGGGGTGAACTCCCGGCGGGAATCACTTTGTGCTCCCAACAGACGTGACGTTACCATGCTTAACCACGGCGGAATTCACCATGGTTGAGCGTGGTAACGTCTCATCTGGCCCCTGACCACGGCCCAGAATTGGCAGCCATGCTCGCCGCTGATTCCGGGCCGTGGTCAATACCCCGGCAGGCGGGCGGGCGCCGTGGCCGCATTGGCTGCTCCTGCGCCTGTCTCCCAGAGGGAGGGCGGGCCCGGAAGCATGGGGGGGTGGGGCTGTTTGGCTGCACGTTGCGCCGCACAGTCCCGCTCCCTCCCCGATTCCCCGGTGGAATCGGCCGGCTCGTCTGTTGACAGGCTGGTCTGATTCCGCCGGGGAATCATTTGGGTGATTCCATGACAGGGCCAATAGGACCCCCGTCACGTCTGAAATCACCCTGTGAAGAGGCATGGCCCAGAATTTTTAACTTTAGGTCCTCACAATCCCTACTTTAGTGGCAGGATTTTCAAGAGTTCACAAGGGAGCTAGACACTCAGGCACTTTTCAGACCATCACCAGAGGAGCCAAACATTAAACAGTTCTTTAGGAAACCCTTGGCTGCATTAGTCTTTTTCACATTGTGACTTGCACACATCAGTGGGTGAGGAGGAACCCATCCTATTTTTAAACTCTCAGCTTCTCTTCAAGTAGGTAATGATCTGGAGTTCCCTTTTGTATGGTACAGGCCTATTGCCGGCTCCCTGGAGCTGGGGAGTCCACAGAAATGCTCTCCTGAGCCTGAGGCCATGAAAAAGGAAGGCTCAGCTAGATTTTAAAAATACAAAACTTTGTACATGCAAAAGCTTCATAACATAGAAGATCTAAACACCCTCACCCTCAAACTCCCACCCACCTCCTCTTGCCCCGAAGGCAGCAAATAGTCTGAAGACAGTAGAACTGGAAAATGGCTTTAAGAATAATCCCCCTCTCCTCCCAGACTCAAGGTTCACTTCCTGGAAATCAACTTCCAACATGAGATTCACAGGAAGAGTCCATCCTTTGGGGGCCCATGAGGAGGAAGGGGCTGTCAGGGGAGAGACTGCAGTTTATTTAAAAGTACAAAACAAAATTACATTCCAGTGCATTTGATGTGTTTGATCTATTTTCTCCTCTTATGGATAAAAACCAAGACATGTACCAGGGTTGAGCACATGGACAAACCCAAGACAAAACAGAATGACCACAAGAGTTCTTAGGAATTATGAAACACCTTGGACTAGCTCTTCCACCTATTCATTTGAGGTAAATTCTTTCCTGCTAAATAACCAAAAGTAACAGGTGGACATTTAATGTTCTTTAAATGTCTGCAAATGACAGTTTTGTAAATATTTTCTTTGGAATGACACTCTGAAAAGCTTTGCAGACAACTTTCCCCCTTCCCTGTTAGCTGTGGGCCCAGATGGAGAATCCCTACTAGTGTAAGTGGGCACGGGAGGGGCAGATCATTCATAATCCCAAAGACATTCCAATAAGGTTGCTCACAGTAATGCAACACAGATGAATGTTTCTGAAGCTCTCCAGTGTTCTTGTCTCTCAGCATACCCGTGGAAACACCATGGGCCTCTATCTTAGGGCGTTTATAGACGATCCCACTTACAAGCAGGATCGCTAAACGCCACCTGTTCCCCCCGCGCGAACTCTGCATGCCGTGTCTGCTCATCAGACACGGCGCAGAGTGCGAGTGAGCATGCGCGCCCTTCGCACATGCGCACTCGCGCACGGGACAAGGCAGTGCGGCGTAAAGCCGGCACTTCGGGAATCCACGTCGGAGGGGGCAGGATCGCCTGCCCCCTCCGACGTGGATTAAAAAGCGGCACGGCGAGTAGACGAGCTCCAAGAAAGGTGGCTGATCAAAGGATCAGCTGCCTTTTTTGTCTCGTCTATAAACGCCCTTAGCGAGAGTGGGGGTGCAAGGTAAAACTCTTCCTTGAAAAATCTACTCCGTGTTTTCCAGTCTAACCCTTTGGAAAATTCACTGGAGGCTACAGCAGGTGGAGAGAAAAGATTAAAGTGACTTGGCAGAGTTTACCAGCTTCTGATTGTAGTAGCTACCTGAAGCCAACTAGCTTTAGTAGCTAGTTGTTTTACTTGTAGTAGCTTTACTTCCTGCTAGTTTAACATAGTTCAGATCCTGTGACTTCCAAAGAAAAGGGTAAGCCTTCTATTAAGCCAAATTCATGGGGGAGGGTCCATGGAAATGTCACAACCTGCTATCAGAGTAGGCATAGGGGTGCATGAAGATATGATGGTTGAGGCTTTGTGTGTGTATTTTTAGTAACACTGTATTTAGAACTGTTTAGAGAGAGTTTATATATGACTTTTGGGGTTCTATTTTGCATTAATCATTTTTTGATTGGGTGAGATATAAACTGAATGCAGAATATTGCTGGTTGCAGTGCTATTATGCCAGGTATGAACTAGCTTCCATATGTCTCACCATCACAAATGCATTCATTCAAACACGATGGAGCAAAGGCAGCCAGTTCCTACCAGAGGGCATTTATGAAGGCCTATTTCCTTCCAATTCTCCCCCACAGTTGATAAAGAAAAAGGCTGCTATCCACAGAGCTTCAATGGGGCTACTTGTAAGTGGTTTGCAGATCACAGCTCAAGTTCATTACAAGAAATGGTTAGAACAACTTCACCCAAGTGCCAGCTTTCAAGAAAGAAGTCCAGCCTTCAGAAATGCCGACAGCTACTTGCTGCCAGAAGTTGTTTTTTTCTACCAACCAGGCTTGGTATAATGAGAAAAAATAGATAGAAATCAATATATAAAAACATCACAAACCAAAAGAAACAGCAGTAGTTACTACACAGACATTTACACAGCAGACCACTACTAGCAGAGACCATCAGCACCTTGTGAAAACCCTAGGGTTCCAGTAGCTGCTTTCTCTCTCTGAAGGCCAATCCCTGCTCTGCCATCATCTTGGTCCAACAATGGCAGCTGGAAGCTAACTTGGGCAGAGGTCACTTTATGATTTCTGGCTCAGCTCTCAAGTATTGCAGAAAACAGAAAAAATATAACCAGGATACTGGATCCAGGTAAGGTTTGGGTTACAAGACTGACTAAAGAAAAATCAGTTGGGGGGGAGGAGGGGGAGAGAAACTGACACTTGCTTCACAGAGCCTTTTAAACAAGAGGACATACCAACAGTACAGATGTCAAACCACAAACTCTGCTCTGACTGAGCAAAGAGGAATTTCCAAAATGGTCATGACCTTGCCAATGTATGTAAACATGAACTCGAATTGGTGCTACGGCCACCAATGAAAATTCATGTTCCAGAAGCAGGTTTGGAATTCTCCCCAATTCACTCTGAGTCACGGGAGTTAGGGTAGAAGCAGCAACAGTAGTGTAGAAGGGGGTGTGAGGAGCAAGGAAAAGGGAGAGGGAAAGTTTTATATATGTTTGTGTGGTAGGGAAAATCAAGTACCACAGACAGAAGTAAGGAGGGTGTGGTCTAGCAAGTTTGAGCGCTACTAGCATAAAATCCTCTTTCTAGTCCTGAAGTTCTGGATAAGAAGCCATTTTGAGATTGTGGGAGGAGAGCAGACACACTTCAGCACTATTGATGCTGGTATGTCAAGTTTTCTTGAATCTTGCCCATCAAAATAAAAGTAGATTAGAAGGAAGAGTCAACAGATTTCTTTACCTAGATATAGATATGCTTCATCTAGTACAGGAGTGGGCAAAGTTCCCAAGCCCAAGAGCAACACACCAAAAATTTTGTAGTGACAAGAACCACAAGACATATTACATCAATAGTGGCTTCCCCCAATCCCTGGGATGGGGCAGTGCTGCTTCCCACAGCTCCTCCCTCACACCAAAGCGTTGGTTCCCAGGCAGCCCAATTTGTTCAGGTAGCAGCACAGGTGATGCTCCTACGGCATGACTCTAGTGGCAGAAATGGCAGCTTGGCTTCTCTTGCTTTTGAGGGAGCCACATGGTCATGACCCCAGGTAGCCACTTGTGGTGAGAGCTGCATGTGGCTGTCGAGCTGCCATTTGTCCACCTCTGATCTAGTGCCTGACTATGTAGGAAAAGACTTGAAAGCAAAAACTCCATCAGTTCAAAACAATCAACTACATTCAAGAGATGTCCCTTCCACAGACACATTTAGATCTTGAATTCTCCTCACGCATCCACCTATTTCTCTGTGGTCAAACTGTAATAAGCACTTTGAAGGGAGGATTTCCTTAGCAGGAAATTCATACTGAAACTAACTCTACTTAAGGCAGAATGGGTGACAAACACATGACACAAGTGGAAGTAGATGCTGTGGCAGAAGTTGTGGGGAGACCAGCTCTCCCTACCCATCTGGAGACAACAGAACTATAGATTTAGGAGAGGTGTGGAGGTAGGGTTACCATAGCTCCCCTTAGCAGCTTAGGAAACATACATGGTGCAGGGCTGCATTGATTCCAATGCAGCCCTGCACCATGTATGTTTCATGAACGGCCAGGATTAAAGGGGAGCTATGGTAACGCTATGTGGAGGGGAGTGAAAAGAATGTTCCAAGACAACTCCTCAGTTTCATGGAGCAGATCCTAGGCAGTCGCCAGCCCCTGTTCCCTTTGCAGTTAAATGCAGAATCTCAAGGCAGCAAAATAAAAACTCTGGATTTAGCATTGGCAAATCTATTTCCTTTCTCTAAGCTGAACAAATATGGTGTGTGTTCATAAAGAGGAGCCTCAGTGGCTACACTTTTCACATTACCTTCTTTCGCTAGAGGGTGTTACTGAAAGCCAGACCTTTGGCTAGTGCTTATTTTGTATCTTCTGTGAAGTCTGGAATTTAACAAGACTTCATTGTGAATTGAGGAACAAAGGAGTTCCCCACTTAAAACCCAGTTCTGATGCATCCACCGCCAACAGCAAACACCGAGTTCATGAAAAGCTCCATGCCTCTGAGCAAAATGAATCTGTATGCACAGAAGAACTGGAAAGCTATTTAACACACAGTCTTCCTCAACCCACTCCACCCACCAGTTTGGGAACAGTGCTAACATAGAACAAGGCTGTTTGTGACAACACCTTAAATGTTCTTCTAGTTTACACTTCTTTTCTATTGGGATAAGCTTAAGAGTCCAGAGAGGCACCATCCATTGTTTGTAATTGGGTTTAACTGTAAACCTGACTTTAGAAGTCTAAATTCAGAATACAGCATAACTTTGGGACATGTGGTGCAGTTTAATGTCCTATACCGGTTTCTGGTGGGAACTCTCACAAGGGGTGGTCAAGTACCCCAGGATAATTTACCAGGGGAGCCTCTCTTTCCAGAATGCAGGAAGTAGTCAATTCAAAACAATTTGCAATAGCCTGCAAATTTTGATGTCATGTGAACACTTGGGACTGCAACCCCAGGGCAAAAAGGAGCACTTTCCCCAGGTTAACTGCCTCAAGTGAGCCGGGCCTAGGGAATCTGTAAACGGGTGAAGGGACGCTTCAACAGTTTAGCATGCAAATAGTTAAGGGCTGGACTGCAGAGCATACCCAGCCCCAGCTGAGGCTGGCTGGGCTACTTAAGCTTCTTTGGAGACAGAGCTGGGAAGATTGCCAAGGGAGAAAACGTCTCCCAGCTGAGGCTGAAGGAAATGCCAGGCCTACAGCTCCGGTTAGAGGGCTGCACGTATTGTTGATTCATTTTGCACTTTGTGCTCTAGGTGACTTTGTCTAGTTTCGGACCAGCCTTTGAACGGAGATGATAAACAACTCCTACCAGAAGGATAACTTGAATCCAGAACTGGCTGGGCGAGGTGTTAATTGCCTCCTGGGGAACAGTACCAACTCAGCATCAGCCTTCTGAGGGCAGGGTTTCTGTTTCCCTCTTAGGCTAGGGGTGGGGAACCCATGGGCCAAATTGAGCCTACAGCTGCTTCTTATTTGGTCCCTTTCCACTACCTGGATCTGGCCCATGAACCTAGTCTGCTCCCTGTCAGTGCCCTGCCCCTAGGGTTGCCATATACGCTAATGTTAGAGGACACTTATGAGAAATACAGGTTTCAGGGCTGCACTGGCTCCACTGCAGCCCTGAAACCTGTATTTCTCATAAGTGTCCTCTAAACATTTGCATATATGGCAATCCTACCTGCCCCCAAAACTCTTTTCTGGTTTTCCTCCTGTTTAAATGCTTCTTTACGATGACTTCAACCCACTTAGCTCTGCTTTGCACAGGCATGGGCAGCATGATTGACTTACTGTACCTATCCCTAGTGGCTTCCTGTGATGCTGAAAAGGAGTCACTTGTGGATTCCACATGTCCCACTGGGTAATTCCCAGTGTAGTGGCTTAAACTATGTTTTTTTTTGTTTTTTTTAAAAGGAAAACAATGCTGACGTGAGAATAATTACTCTGAATTTCTGACTATCCCACAGGAACCTTACTGTGCATAGCACAATTAGCTAGGGGGGTGGAAAATGAATATTTTTTGTAAGTAACCCTAATTGTACTGAAAGAGGAGCCCCTCTCCTCTGCTCCCATGGTATTGAAGGCCCGGTGTAAATTAAGAAGGTCCAGAGAAAGCATACAAAACTTGAGAGCTGTCATGGGAAAGGAGAATGCCAACCGAGAGATGAAGAGGCACTTGAAAGCAAAGCTGAGGGCCTGCAGCAGTAGAAGTGTGCTTAAAAAGGGCACACAGATTAGTGGAAAGGGAGAAATGGCAAGAGAATCTCTCTCCAATTCTGTGGTGCATTACTTTTCATTGGCCTGCAAAAGCTGAATAAGAACTCCAGAAAAAGGACCCCCCTCAAAAGCCTTAGCCAACAGCTGTGAACTGGACAGTACAAGAACTCTCTAGCTAGATTTTTACTAGTGTTCAGTTCACACACTATGCTTCAGAACTAGTTTTGTGACATTAAGAAGATATGGTCCCTCACCTCTGCAGATCATCACTTTGCTGGTTAATATTTTTTTCAAGTTTGGAACTGGCTTTTTCTCCTTTTCATTTAACTGACTAAACTTTAGGACTTCACAAGGATCTTCTTTTCTGAAGAGTTCCCTGCCCTGCTCCCAGGGCGGTTTTAAACGATCCCGCTCACAAGTGGGATCGTTCCGTGCCGGCATCGGGCACCCGCCTTCCTCTCAACGCCATGTCTGATGTTCAGAAGAGCATCAGACATGGTGTGGAGTGTTTGTGCGCATGCGTGCCCTTCTGCGTGTGCGCACTCGGGCAAAGAACCCGGAAGTGCTGCGTGAAGCCGGCACAGCGGCGATCTGCTTTGACAGAGGCAGGATCGCCGGGCTGGCTTCATGCCGCAGAGATCCGGCGTTTGCGCGCGCCGGGGTTTTAGATGAGCAGCAACAATGGCGGCTGATAAAGGGCTCAGCCGCCATTTGCGTCTCGTCTAAAACTGCCCCCAGTGTCAGCAAATAGAGACTTACAAACACAGGAACAGCCACAAATCCATGATAGAGACCTCCCTCGAAGTAATATTCTGCTTGGAACGTATGCCATTTTCTTGGATTATGCAGTGGAATATATGGACTGGTCACTCTGTCCAAGGCCACAGTGCACGTGATCAAGCACACTATAGGAAGGGAGAAAACCATAGGAGGCTAACAAGACCAGAGAGATCAACAGTTTTCTTGGAAGAATGGTGCTCAGGTTAGATTTTCTAAATAATATTCTTTCAGCAAGGCCAATTCTACCTATTGGTGAGAGTGTCGTACAGAGCAGCAAGTACAGAGGACATAGATAAAAAGAAATCCCGTTTTTACACCAATCTTCCTTAGTAATAAAATGCAGGGGAACAAACAATACCCACCTGCCCCTGAATTTAAGTTACTTAATTGTTTCCAAATAGATTTTCCTGAAAGCTTTCCCATGGAGGAGTCAAGTGTCAAAGCTGGACGTTCCCCAAAGTACATTTTGACTCATCAGTCCTAGATTCCATCATTAACTAGCAGCCAAAGTTGCAAAATGCTGCACTCCATCATCAACAGAAGTTTCCAATATCAGCCCATATGACCTTTCACTTGCATAGAGGTTATGGATTTTTGGAAGCTTTACCAAACACATCCACATTCTAAGATTTTCCTTCAACAGTGTTGGACAAGAGCTCCCTGCCTGAGAAGGCAGGAAGCAGCAAAAAAAAAGTCCTTGTAACAAAACAAAAACACAGTCTTGGTAAGGCAAGTGTAACAGAATCCTCATATCCATCCGGTGGTGTACACAGGTCTGTCTCTCTCTCCCAAACCAGTGTTTGCTCAGTGTTCCCTGCAGACTGGATGTGACCTGGATCAGGTAGACAAGCCTCACCTCCGACCAGCATGGTGCCTGTTCGCCTCCACATTTAAGGCCAAGTTATGTAGGAAGAGAAGGATCTGCCACCAGACGTGATTTCGATTCTGCTGATGCTGCAAAGGAAAATGGTCTAAACAAGGTTATTTATAATTTTAAAAGATTGCTACATGCACTACTTATCTTTCCCAATAAAAACTCAGTTACATTTTTCAAGAGCAGACACTTTAATCCCATCAGCACGACAAGTTTAAAAGAAGGGAGGGGAGACAGGAGGGGGAATGATAAGTTCTCCAGAAATAATTGTAGCTCTGCCATTATAAAAGAAAAGAGCAGACCCTTTATGCATTGTGCACAAGAGGATTAAGCTCTCCCCCCACCCCTTTTTTTTTTTTGCAGGATTTTGCAGAGTTTAGCCAAGTGCTGTTTTTAATCAGATTGGCTTCTGAGCCTCTCAAAGCCCCAGCTGCATGAACAAACAACTTTCTTTAAAAAAAAAAAAAGAAATCAGCCCATGTCCCCCTCCCCACTACACCCCAAAAGTGGAAAGGGGGGGGACGGGACGTGTAACTGGTGATCCATCTGTAAGTGATTTGACACCGTGAAGGTCAAAGGGTTAATCTTCAATTTAAACCACACTGCTGAGACAGCAAAACTCTGATTTCATCCAGTACAAGAAAACACACACACACTCTAGCGCGCGCACACACTCCCCCACTCCCTCCCCCTGCTACGTTTTCCTTCCCAGCATCTCCAAGATAATACTGCCCTTTTTATAGCTACTTTTGACAGTAAGCCATAAATAATCAGCCTTGGAGCCCTTTTTCTACTGACTGGAGCCAATTAAACCTTAAGCAAGAACATACTTGAAAACAAAAAGAAAAGAAGAAGAAAAAAAAAAAAAAAAAAACACCAAGAGGTTATTTCAGGTCCCACTGTTGGGCAGAAAGTTTGGAAGCTGAGTTTTCAGGATTGCGGGGGTGGTGTTTGGAAAATCCTCTTCCCCAAAGCAGCATTCTAGGGCTTGAATTGCCATTCTTCTTTTGTTAGATGCAATCATCTCACCACCATCACCTTGCACTTTTTAAAATGGCATCCCATACACAGGTGGGTTTCAATTTATACTACACAGCTTGGGAAACTGTTTCTTATAGCTAACCAACTCTCTATTAGGAGGCCAGCACGCACTCTCTTGCAGTTTTTAAAATGAGCATGGCTTGGGGGTGGAACAGCCATGGAGTGCCCACTCAGGCGGAGTGCATGGGGAGGGATTTTGATGGGCAGCTCCCTGGGTGGTCATCGCGCCCACTAAAGGCAGCCTCCACACACCGGCCGTGCAAACAATTCACGACCATTTTCCTTCCCCCCCACCTCGCAACACTTCCCACCCCAAGCGCCACCCAACCGCTTGCCCTCTGCCATAATACACAGCCCCGGACACCATGGAAACATGAAGCAGCAGCCAGTAACCCCTTCCTGCCCAGGGGCTGGTGCAGCCGCTGCCAGTCCCAAGCTACAAAGAAGGTGCATACCAGGTGGAACATGCCAGAAGCTACTGTCCGAGTAGTTGTCCGTCATGGCACTGGCTCTTCTCTCGTGCTTCTCAAGAGGGTCTTCTTGTGCTTTGAGCCAATGCAATGTTGTATTTCACACACGTCCTTTAAAGAGCTCCCAGAGAGCTCCCAGCAGGGCTTTGGGCGAGACTGGGGAGGCGGTCGGCCAGAGACCTATCTGCAGACATGGGTGGGTTCCCCAGTTCACACAGGTAGGGGATGTGTGGGTGCTTCTCCCTACACATTATTTTGCCTTCCCCCGCACAGGGCACCCTGGGTTTTTCTTTGATGCCCTGTGAGTGGGAGCTGTGTGAGGCACGGGAGTACACCCCACCACCCCCACCTTCAGATGCATGGTTCATGGGTGGCCCTGCATAGTTGCATCTTGTCTAAAAATTGTGTGTGTCTCTCTCTCTCACACACACACACACACGCTTTTTAGACAAGTGCCTCCTCACCCATTATCCACCCATCATGCATGCATGTTGCAGGGCTGCATAGGGTGCCAATGTGGCCCTGCAACATGCATGATGGGTGGGGAGGCACTTGCCTAAAAACACCCACGCACTTCCCCATTTGTTAAAGTGAACAAGTGGTAGAAAGCTGGCTTGCAGACACTTTACCTTAGTGCACAAGAAAACAATGAAGTGTGCTATATGAACAAGGTGCTTTAAACCAAAATTACTCCAAGATGATAATCGGAAACTTGGAAGAGAGTCTTGATTGCACTATTTAAGAGTGGAGTAGTTGCAATGGAAATATCTAAAACTTTTTTTATATACTCACTAGATCATGCTTTTAGGCTAACTAGGTTGTAAAAAACATTTGACTTGAACCTCAATAGCCCTAAAAACTCAGTTCTGAAAAGAGGTTACTCTGCATTCATGTACCAGTGGTTGTTTTCTCATGTTTTATTCTAGTCCCCAAAACTTTGTCAACTGATAATTTTATTCCACCAGGATTACAGTGATCACCAGGGCTGTTGCTCAGTCCATTTATCGAATTATAAGAATGGTCCATACACAACTAGTAATTTTCAAGAGAGCGGAGTCCCAGGTTTATTTATTTATTTTATTTCAAAGCATTTCTATCCCACACCCTCCTGCAAAATAGCTGTTCTACCAAAGAGAAAGTTTTGTCTCTTCCAAGTTTCTGGGCTTGTAAACTGGATCCAAAACCAAAAATCATGCATCCATCTAAAACTATATAGGGTTTACGTGGTTTTAATGTTATGTTCTGGGCATAATCCATCACCAACACATTTGTAGCCTGCAATCATTTGTTTCAAGTAATCATGGGTTAAGTTCTGATAGACAACCCATCCAGGAATGATGCTACACACTAGTAACAAACCACTCCCTCCGTTCATGTCTTCCTGGTGTTCTAGAACTAAGCTAGTGTCATACTGAACCCCTGAAGTACTTTACCAAAAAAACACCCAAAGTGCTTGTTTAGTCAAGCAATTACTTAGGAGTAGCTACCTCTTAACTTGTTTTAGCTTCACCTGTATCCATGAGAACACAGGGGTTAACATGAGGGTTAACATGAGGATAAAGTTTGTACATATTATATAATTACCTCTGTAAACAAGCATGGTTAAACTAGGGAGGGAGGTTCCTACTCCAGGGGTCATACTTGTGTGTACTATTTAGGGGAATTCTGCTGTGTAGTCAGTCATCTGCTGTCCCAGCAAGTCTCAGTCCTTCCTCCTTTGTATATCCCTCACTGATTGCTGGTTATTCCTGACTACCGTGACCCATCCTCCCTCAGTGCATGTATCCAAGGAATGGAGATCAGGGAAGATGAGATACAATTTAACCCCTGGTTCCCTATTTCCCCAAGAACAGATGCAGAGGAAGGAAGTTATTTCAAAATAAAAACCTCGGTTCTGGTGTGTTGGTATGAACACACTCAAGCACACAGAGAGGCGAGATAGCAGGACTTGCAGTATGAAGGAGCAATCCTTGAACTCTTTTAGTGAGTTCAAGTAATTTTTCCCAGGCATGTTTCAGCTAAAACTAGAAGCAAGACACAAAAATTGTGAAAAGATTTTTTTCACGGTCCCGCTTGTCTGGCAAGAAGGAGCAGACACCTCAGGAGATCTGGTTCACGAGACTTCCTGATTTCTCATACTGGAGAAGCTCAGACCTAGAGCCAGGGAACCCATGGTGACTGCATTTTATTGGAGAAAATACAGTGAACACAGGTCCCTACCAACAGCCTCTTAAAATTCACCCATCATTATCTAGCAGGGCAGATTTCTGTTCTTTCCAAAGCCAGCTCTATGCCTTTTGTGCAACGCATCACTGCCAGTCACCGTTGGCTTTTTTACTCTCCTGTGGAGAAAAAATATGGTATTGGGAAAGAATAATTGCTTAATTTTATACCTTAGAATATGGGCAGCCTGTCCCCCTTCCTGTGACTTACACTACAGCTGTACCATACAATAAATCAAGTGACACACAAAGCTCAAGGCACATGAAACAGTTTCCTATTGCAGCCACAGCTTTTAAAGAGGGATATCCTTCTGAGACTGTCTGATCAAGACAGTAAACTGGATGTTACAATGAGTCACCACAAAGGTTATTTTACAGGAAAAGCATCTCATATAGAAACAGACAAGAAACAAATTCTATTCCCAGAAATGTCCAGCCATTCACCATGAAGCTAGTATACAAAGAAGTTAACAGACAACAGGAGAACCAGAGGAGAGGAACAGTCTGCTAAGAATAAAACAGTGGCAGCACTAGTAAGACGTTTTCAATATTCTTGCAGTCTGTTAAAATGGTATACATCATAGATGGCATCAGCCAGTCATCCAATCACTTCATCTTTCAGAATGCATTGATTCAGATTCTGCCCTGTACTCAAGTACATTGTTGATGCCATTCTGTGGGTCCCATGTATCTTTAAGGAAGGACACAGTTTGCTCCTTAGGTTGCAATTCCCAGATCACAGGCAATAGTGACTGGCATCTGAGCTGTTGTGGTTTCCTCCTGCTCTGCAGTTGTGAATACCCCCCATGCAAGACAGTCAAGAGGGTATTGTACGCTCTCAAGAGAGAATACATTTGTACAAAAGGACATGCTTACATTTACTCTATGGATATCAGAACTTCTTGGATTTGCCTGAAAGTGGTTAACCAGCCCAGCAGCAATGTTTAGTTTTTGGGTCTGCTCTTGCCACCGCTAGTCCATGGAAGCTCTGGTCTCCCAGTGCTCATTTTAATCTCCATGTTCCAACACCACCATTGTATTTATAAAGCCCTTTTTCTAAGGAAGGCAGCCTCCTTTCCAGACCAGCCATCTTTTGAAAGTCAGGCCTGGCTTTCCTGGTCAGCCAGCTCCAGGTTGAGCCCTTATAACCTAGGGCCCCTGAGAAAGTTCCCAAACTCTTCTCCCTTTGCCTGGGAAAACCCCAACACAGGTTTTGGCCCTCCAAGGCAACTCCCAAAGCTTGCCACTCCTTTTCGCTAGGAATTCATGCCCTAATACCAAGCTTTGGGCAACCTAGCTATGGCCTCATTTACCCCTATCTGGGTTTCAGATAGGAAGTGGCAGGATGTTGGCTAGCTGTGGGTGTGATCCCCACAAGGACTTACCCCAAGCACTCTGTCATACTGACCCTATTGTGTTCTTCAGGGATCAAAGTCAGATCCCAGAGTAATCAATAACCAAACTGCCCTCAAGAGGCTATAGTTGACTCATCACTGAGAACAGTTGCACTTGCCAAGGAGCTAAGTGGCACACTGTGTTGCCACAAAGCAGATTAGAAATTAAGACTGGGAAGTCACCACATGCCACAAACAGTTGGCAAACAAAGTGGATGTGAGGAGATAGGAAGCCACACTGCAGCCTCGCCAAGTGGGCTTCTTCGTAGTTAGGGAACAGCATAACTGCCCCATCACCTCTCCAAAAACCTGTGAAAGAGAAATGTGGAAGAGGCAAATATGTTTCAATGGGACTACTCTAGAGTAAGTGGTTTGTGGATCCTAGCCAAGAATTGCAGTCGATGGGTTGAGCAAACACTCTCCATTCTGCCAAGCAAACTCTTCTTGTTTACTCTTTGAACCTTGTTCAGAAGGGGAGAAGAGCTATCCCTCCCATGGTATACCACCACTACTGTACGATTATTTATTTATTTATAATTTTTTGCAACCCTGCCTCTCCTGCCACAGGCAGCTCGGGGCGGCTTACAATTCGCAAAACCTTAAAACAACAACTAAAAGGGGGACAAAAAGAAAAATAACCCCTACCCAACAATCCACCCCCTCACCCATCTCCCCCGCCAAATGCCTGACGGAACAGCCAGGTCTTACAACTTCTCTGAAAAGAGGGGAGATCCAGGGCCAACTGGGTCTCCACCAGAAGGGAGTTTCACAGCTGTGGAGCAGCCACTGAGAACGCCCTCCCCTGCGTGGCCCCCCGAAAGACCTTGAGCAGAGCACACCCCGATGACCACAGGGGAGTCTAGGGAGTGAGGCGGTCTCGCAGACAGGTAGGGCGTAGGCCGTTTAGACCTTTATAGGCCAAAAACAACACCCTGAATTGGGCCTGGAAAACCACCGGCAGCCAGTGCAGAGAGTGGAGCACTGGTGTAATATGCTCCCGGCGGCCCAGTCCTACCAAAAGACGGGCTGCCACATTCTGCACCAGCTGCAGTTTCCAAGCTGTCACCATGGGTAGCCCCACGTAGAACACGTTACAATAGTCCAATCTAGAGGTGATGAAAACATGGATGATGGTGGCCAGGTCAGAGCCTGAAACAAACGGCCGAAGCCGTCGCACCAGATGTAATTGGTGAAAGGCAATCCTCGCCACAACCTCCACCTGGATGTCCAGGCAGAGCTGCGCGTTGAGGAGCACCCCCAGACTTTGTACCTGGGATACCAATGGAGGGCAGACCCTGCCAATAACGGAGGCCACCTTCTCCAGCGCCTTACCCACCATCACCACCTCCGTCTTGTCGGGATTCAGCTTCAGTTGGTTAGTCCTCATCCAGTCCCCCACAGCCATCAAACACCAAGGGCGTTTATAGACAATCCCGCTAACAAGCGGGATCGCTAAATGCCGGCTCCCCCCCCCCACCTTCTCTGCATGCGCATGGCGCGGAGTGCGAGTGCGCATGCGCGCCCTTCCATGCATGCGCACCCTTCTGCGCATGCGCACTTGCCCACAGAACCCGAAAGTGCGGCGCAAAGCCGGCACTTTGGGAATCCGCGTCGGAGGGGGCAGGATCGCCTGTCCCCTCCGACGCAGATTAAAAAGCAGCCGCAGCGAGTAGACGAGCGCCAAGAAAGGCGACTGATTGAAGGATCAGCTGCCTTTTCGGTCTCGTCTATAAACGCCCCAAGTAAGCACCGAGACTGCAGAGCCTGGGTATGTTGAAAAAGAGAGATACAGCTGAGTGTCATCAGCATATTGATGACACCGCACGCTGAACCTCCTGATCACATTACCGAGCGGCTGCATGTATACGCTTAACTGGAGAGGGGCCAAAACCGAACCCTGCGGGACTCCACATGACAGGTCTCGGTATGATGAAAAAGACTCCCCAAGAACCACTCACTGCGTTCTACCAGTCAGGAAAGAGCAGAACCATTCAAGAACAGTCCCGCCCAGCCCCGCAGTCACGTCACCAACATCTCATGATCAACTGTATCAAAAGCAGCTGATAGATCTAATAGAACTAACAGGGTCGAACTACCCCACTCCATTTCCCAGCACAGATCATCCACCAAAGCCACAAGCGCAGTCTCGGTGCCATACCCCAGACAAAATCTCAACTGAGAGGGGTCCAGATTACCGAAGCGGTCAAGATGTCCCTGTAGCTGCTGAGCCACTACCCGTTCAATAACCTTCCCTAAAAAGGGAAGGAACGAAGGCAGATAAGCTTCCTTAGGAGAAAGATTAGCTTGTGAAGATGCATTGGTCACCACAAGGGTTCCTTAAAGGATGCCCAGCTAGAAGCCAGATAAGTTACCTTGGGGAGAAAGACACTAAGCTTTCTGGGTTTCTGAAAGGCAGAGATAGGGAAAGAAATAGGAAAGTCGGTGACAATGATCTCAGCCACAGGATAACCCAAAGCCTGCACCACAAAGGGGAGTCCATGAATGGCAAGCAGCCAGGTTTGTGCAAATTCAGACATTCCCAGCTCTGGAGGAAGGTTTGGCAAGAGCACCATTTCTTGGAATTCTCAGCTCAAAACAGCCACCATTCGCTTGCATCTTCCTGTTTGGACTGAGCCCAGAGGAAGTGGAAGCAGACAAACTCCATGGCAACAGCCAGTTGATCTTCAACCTGGAAAGGGCAACTGCAGGCCAATGCTTTCCCAGGCCCATAATGCACAGTTCTTTCCATCTAGTATAACCCAGAAGGATTATCTCCCATCACGAACATAAAAAGGAACAAGAGGAATAAGGGTCTTTTATGCCCCTTTGGAGACTTGTAGGCTCTCTCCATCTGCCACTAGTTTCTAATGAAACCCCTCAAGACCTTGAGTCCAGCCAACATCCTTCCATCCATAGATCTATCCAACAACCTTCAATCCATCTGGAGAGGATTCTTTTCCAAGTCATTCAGTCGCTGCTACTGAGTAGGGTCCATATCTTCCCCATGTTGCTTAAGTAGCCTCTTCTTTTCTGACCCCTTCTTCCACCAAAAGGAAAGGATATCAGCTAATGAGCTGCATTTCTTCCCATGCTTAATCCTAATAGTGTGTCCCAGCATAACATAGGGGGAGGGGGAGCTGCCTGTCTGCTCGCCACATCAGCAGAGCACCCTTGCTGGTTTCAATCAGAAAGTTTAAGACCGTAAATTAGTAAATCCCTAGTTTCAACACAGTGACCTTACTAAAAGCTCATTTTTACAATTATGGGTCTTGTTCCAAATTAAGCTTCCACATTTAAGCAAGGGTGATGGCTCTGGTAGTTGCTAGGAGACACTTGGTAATGCCTGCCATGTAGACCGATTGTCTAGGTTTTCTAGGATTTACCTTGTTCTTTACCCATGTTATTGCACAACAGCAGGGTCCTCCAGCTCTTTATTTCTGAAGATCCAAATTACAAGGATCTTCTTGAAAAATGAAGCTAAAAGGGAACCTATCAGATAATTTGCTGGCAAGGAGTGACATCTCTTTAGGTCTATAAAGTTACAGTAATCCAAACTTAAGTAAAACTTCTCAGCTCTTCTGTAGGAAACTACCCAAGAGAGATTTGAAATGGAGCCATCTAAGCAGAGCCACACAGCAGCTCTGTTGGGAAGACACAAAGGCAAGCAGTCAGGTGCAGTGCTGAAGTCAGTGGGTAATTCCGCCTCTTGTCAGCAGTTCTGATGACTCAGAGACTAAATATAGAGAGCGATATAAACAGAGCTGTCCACAGAGCAAGCACTGCCCAGCTTCCCTCTCTCCCCCCGTCTCTCAGAATCTTTTCCTTCTTCCTCTCTCAACGTTGGAAGTTCCATGCTCCCCAGAGAGGCATAGCTCTCCGCTCCAGAGACTTTTCATTGTCTTGCTGCAGAGGCACAACTCCTTATCATCACCTGGGGTTGCATTACATCACACGGACTAATCAGGGTTAACAAAAGCAGCCTGTCTTTAAAGGTACAGCATTTAAAGGGAGCTGCATTGCCTAAAGAAACTGCAGCCGAGGTTAAGGGAAACAATGGTTTTTTAAATAAGCTGAGCTCTGCGTGCTATTGACAAGGAGAGTTACTAAAACATGATAAAGCAGAACAACATGATTCCCCTTAGAGGGCTACTGCAGGAGCAAGAGGAATTTACAGTTTGTGTTTCTTTCTTTCTTGCCTCACCACCATAAAGTTTTATTGGTCAATATATACAGCTCTCAGTTACAGCCCAAATGTACCTCCATCCCTCCTAGCATTATCTCAGCAAGATCTAGAGGCCAGAACAGGGGGCTGGAGTCATGACTCCTGGCTTTTACTGACAGCTCTGAGACTCACCTCTATTTCTTAGTTCCCCTTTGTAGAGTTTTATTCGACTGCTTCTAGAATAGGAAAATACTGCAGTCTCTCAGCTACAACCGTGTTTCAGCTTTTGGAGAATGCCAAGTTAATTGTGAGCATTTTTCCTAACTCAGTCCTGCTGCAATCACTTTTCAGAACTGGGGCATTTAGAGTCTTACAGGGTGTATGAAAACATTTGGGGATTCTACACTAAAATAAAAGATGGTGCGTGCATGCAAAATATTGTAAGTCACACTACACCTTTGCTTTTCTTGGATGTTACCCTTTCAGTCATTGTAGTGAAGGTTTCACATTAGCAGATAGACAACCAAAATGACAATCAATCAGCTGCAATGAAGGTTGTTATAGGGAAGTGTCATTGTAGTCACCTAGCAGGATGAGGCTGTAAGTGCCAAGAGAGATTCTGTCATGTCACTTGATGTTTCTTGTCTGGCCTTTATTATGGGCAAAAAGCTCATCTTTGGGCTACAACTCCATTTTTCTTCCCCAGCCAGGACTTTCTTTCCCTCCTTTCTTTAAGAGTTAAGGCAACAATTTTAGGGCTGCACTAACAGATGCATCATATCCGAGACACAGGAGATAAATGGTGCCACTTTCCTCACTGATGAGACCTCATCTAGAATATCATGTTCAGTTTAAGGGAGTGCACTTCAAGAAGGATGTTGACAAACTGAAGAGGATTCAGAGCAGAGCAACGAAGATAATAAAGGGGCAAGAATACAAGCCATATGAGAAAAGGCTGAAAATAATTGGGTGTGTTTAGCCTAGAGAAAAGAAGACAGAGGGACATAACAATTTTAAATTATCTAAAAAGATGCCACAAAAAATGGGCACAGAACATTGTTTTCCTCTGCCACAAAAGATAGAACAAGAGGGAATAGGCTCAAGTTGCTGCAAGGTAGTTTTTGGTTAAATATTAGGGGGGAAATTAACTGTAAGAGCAGTTAAGTAATGGAGTAAGTTACCTGGGGAGTTTTCAGAATCTCCTTCCTTGGAGGTTTTCAAGAGCCAGCTCAAGAAGCAACTGTCAAGCTGTAAGTGTAGGGCATCCGGCCTTGGAGCAGGAGGTTGGACTAGATGAACCTTGAAGTCCCTTCCAAACCAATAATTTTAGTGGAAGATCTGGATAAATTGCGGACAGCATCTATCTCACAACCCAGTCTGGAGAGAATCCAGGGTCCCATCCAGCAAAGACTTGTGCAAACTTAAGTCAACAGGACAATCATGCATAAGCCTTAGCGCATACTCTCGAACTACTTGAAGAACATTCCAACATTTCTGGGGTGGGTCTCAATAGACTAATTTGCATGAGATGATATACCTGACATGACAAGTTTTACTTTCAAGTGGAAAGTTTCCAGAAGTAAGAAGTTATTGATGGTCACATCTTTCCAAGTCGGTCCACTGTTGGTATAGACCTACTCATACAGACCCCACAATTATGGCCGGTGTCATGGCAGTCAACCCCACTCCCCCAATACATGATTCTTGAGTGAATGGTGCATTTCCATTGAGAAGCAAGCATATGTTGGAGATTTTTTATTGTTAGATCCCATTGCTCTCTAAAGGTTGTTAGCACATCTAAATCAACCATGAGGGTCCTGATATGTTTTCAGGGGGCTTTGTTGTTTTCATTTATCATGTGCTTATTTACCCGGGAAAGTTCTGACTGAGCATCTGGTTCTCATTGAGGCTCTGCTTTACTTGGGGGTTGTTTTTTTGTTTTTTAAGCCCAGTTTTCCAGCTGAGCTGACTGAAGCATTAGAAGGTCAAGGGACTCGTCTGAGGTCATGGAGCAAGTCAATGGCTCCACCTGGACTCTCAAGCAGAGTTGTCCTGGGCTACCATTCCTTTGCTCTTAGACAACTTCTCCCCTAGTGAGGTGACCCTACATGTATGCAGAGTAGACAATGCTGGGTTTTAGGGAGGTGGGTAAGACTGGTTCCCACAAAACTACAAGCATCTAACTCTTACGGGCCATAGAAGATGCTGAGCTCTCCAACATTCCTCTTCCAGTCAGAAAGTTGTGTTTTGGCTCCACCTCCTGGCTTTCTGGTACATAGTGGGGGGACTGGGGGGGAGGGGGGGGAGTAGGTATGACACCAGAAGCTACGGATCCTCAAACACAGCATATATGTGAAAGTAGGAGGCAGCAGATGGATCCTACCACACATCACTGTGCGTATGGTTCTGCAAAAACGATGGACTAACAGACAATAAATGTTTGCCAAGCACTTTGAAGATGAAGGAAAACAGTAAGGGCTGTATACTATTGCTTTATAACAACATGCTAGAAAGAAAGCAGAACCTTGTGAAATGATTGTGTTGTATTTAAAATGTGTCATTGTAATGAAACCAGAGTAGAATATGCCAGCAGAGATTACTCCAACACTGGAAATCCTTCTCAAACACCAGAGGGACATCACACATTTATTTTTCACTCAGACTCAAGAGAATCCCCAGATCTTCCTACAAGAACAGGGAGGAAAGCTCACTAAAAAGACAGTAAGCTTTTCCTAGTCTAAGTCTTTACAGGGTCACAGTGTAGTATACAAATGCTTCCTGCTACCACACTAGACTTAATGGGTTTTGACAAAGATTCCGAGTCTAACTGGAATGGGGCACTCAGTTCTGAGCTAGTTCCACAACACCACTGAGGCTGTATGAAGAACGGCGGTTTGGGCTTCCTATTCTTAGAGCTCATCCCCTGGGGCAGTGGAATAGACAAGCCACAAATGCTTCGAGGTAAAGACTACCTCTCAAACGGCACGTAGAAGAGTTAGAGCTATTGCACAGGACTGCATTGCTTTTGCCAGCAACTCTAGGAAGTCATCCAAGGGGGGGGGGGGGCAAGAAGGAAAGAGACAGTATTGGCATCGATATGGCAATAAAAGCATCAGTGGCCTAGGGCACAGCTCCACTCTAACCCAAAGGCCCAGTACTTCCTCATAAGCAGGAAACCCCTTGCCAGCCCTCAATGCCAATACCCCAGTCACAGTGTTGAGCAGTGGAGACTCGCAGGCTAAGCTATTTCCTAGCTGTATTTTGGTGATCTCTCTCTCTCTCTCCTCCGCAAGGCTCTCCCCTTCTAGCTCTAGCAGAAAGAGCTCCTCCCATGCTGGCTGCCTGAGCTGGTAGTGCAGACGGGTGCTTTTGTTTACTAACTCTCCCACATGCTTGGCTTCCACGCGATGCTCCTGGCTCCTCCGTCCGTGCGCTAGCTCACTCACTCGCTCCTCTTGTGCTGCCGTCCGTGCATGTCTCTTTCTGTGCCACAGCAACACACACTTCTTGCCTGAGGGAAAGGGGAGGGAGGGAACAGGCCAAGGGATTTTTTTAATGGGTTTTTTTTTTCCTGGGGCATTCTTGGACGCATTTCCCAGACAAAGACATCGGATAGCTACACTCCCCAGATGGAAAGGGTCAAGTTACAACCAGTTCCACTGCTTCCCTTCAGGACTCCTGACAGCAAAAGATTTTTAACCTTCCCTGTGCTGTGCACAGCTAGTAACAGAAAGAAGGGCTCCGGGGACAGATCATGAAGTAGTGCAATTAAGAAGACTAACACAATGTGCACGCGCACACACACACACACACACCAATAACGGCTATACGGTTATTGTGAAAGTCAGAGAAAGTGGCACTCCAGAAGTCCAGACAACAGGCTTTAAATCCCTCCAGCTAACCTTTCCATGGCAGTTCCACTATTGGACTATGAAGAGTTCCAACATTCAGATATCTGAACTACTTTGTCTCTAATGTATTCCATAGCATACGTTGGGGGTACCCAAACTTTCCCCAGTTGAGGCCCCTATCAGCAGATTTCCAAGAACAGACTTGTGCACCTAACTTGAACAGGATGGCATGGATGACAACAGTTCTAATCTTTAATAGAGAAGCATAGCCCACAGCTGCTGAAAGTCCCAACACCCTTCCCACAAAGGCTCAGGGCAGCTCACAATCAATACAACAACAACAATAAAACCTTCCACCCTCCTCACAACCCTACCCACAAACCCATATCCCCACCACCAAATGCCTTTTCAAATAAAACAGTTTTACACCACCTCCGGAAGATGCTTATGCTTGGGCTGAAGAGAACTGCCTGGGGAATGGGGTTCCACAAAACCAGGGCAGCAACCGAAAATGCCCTCCTCCACAACCCTGTCAATATGCCTTGATCTGAGTAGATATCTGCCCAAATCAAGATAGAGTCATTGCCTGTTACCCCTTTGGGGTAAAATGAAGGAAAGGGGGTGGGATACAGAAAGGCTAGTCTATCCCAAACAACTTACAAAGCTTTGTGCATCCCCACATTATACACACACACACACACACACACCACAATCTACCTGCATTACCCTCCCTTTATTTGTTAGGGAAGCAGTGAATGCCTTCTGTGGTCACTTATGTTAAGTATCAGGCACTATGAGTTACATTCCCACGCCTCATTATGTTCCAGCATCAGGACAAGAGGGTGGAAGGAGGAATGTACTATTTTACAGCACCTGGAAAACACAAAGCAAGCGCAAACAACACTAGGAGCTTCTTCCAATTATCTGTTCATCTAGCCTGATATGAAAACATACATGCAGAAGAGGAGCTGCCCATCCCCAGGAATGCCACCCACCTCCACCACCAAGTTTGGGATGCAGAGGGTCACCGGGGCTGAAGTTAAGGAGGTACCAGAAGAGACGCATACACGGGATATTGGGCTCCATCCCATGAAAAAATCCTGATCCTATGGATGAGCTGCTGGCCAAGGCAGCTGTGAGCAAGCTCTGTTCTGTGCCTACTTCAGCTCCTGAGCACAGATTGCTGTGCTTTTGGTGGAGCTCAGGGACAGCTGATCAATCTTTAGCCCTTCTCTATTCTCCACACAGCACTGTGCTGGAGAGCTGTGAGCAAGTGGAGAACAGAGTTCAGGGCTAGGCCTTACAGCTGCCAACAAACTCTACTCTGCGATTGTTCACAGGTCCTTAGCACAGGCTGCTGTGCTGTGGATAAGGCCGAGAGACAGCTGACTGATCTTGAGCCCTTCTCTGTGCTTGCTCTACCCACAGCAGAGTGCTTGGGAGCTGTGAGCAATAGCTGAACAGAGATTGCTCACAGCTGCCCAACAGCCCAGGCCTAGCTTGGATTCAGTCTTGGCCACTGGAGCTCTCCCACACCTGCTCCCAGAAACTGGTTTCCTTTTGTGGAAGGGTAAAGGGGGTTTAGGGGATACATTATGCCCCCCCACTCTTATTAATCCTGTCACACCCAAAATTTTAAGCACCAGCTGCCACTGAGGGGAACTTTCCTCTTTGTCACTCTGCAACACACCTGTATTTGAACTTCTTGGCTGCTGGACAAGTGGATGGATTGAAGGAGGGAGAAGTCCGGGTTTGAAGTCTAAGGGAAAGGCGCTGTCCCAGCCTCACTCTTAACTTATTACTCCACTGGTTACAGTGTGTATGCACGTGCTAAATGCACCTTGAGATTAAAGGTAGCCTTGAGGCTGCAGTTTGACCATGTCTGTGAAATACCCTGCATCATGTGTGACTTTTATATTCCTCTTCCCATCAGAGATTGGAGGTGGTAGGTAGGTATTTACAATTTCCATCAAATGTTATTGGAGGTGGGAACGGTTGAGAATTGGTTTTTGTTTGTTTTGTTTTTTAAAGCATGCGAGTTTTAGTAAAACAAGCAAAATCTTGAGGCTAGAGGCATCACAGCTGACTTCTGTTGTGAAGAAGTTAACCACAAATATGATAGCAGACACTGATTATGACTGGTTCAAAATGCAGCCCCAAGCAACCCAGTGTGACCTAATCATATTTTGAGCATTCAGTAGAGAATGGGAGGTAGCAATCTGTTAGCAGATCCAGATGTTCATAAAGTGTCATACTCAGAAAACCAAATCCACCTTTGCCCAAAAGATGGCCTACCCTCTGTATGTGGAGTCTGTGAAACTGGTCTGCAATACACTGTAACTTCCGTGCAATCTGAACCTCGGTACGCAGTTCCCGGTGACCTTCCCGAGGCTCCTCTTGGAGGTGTGGATTTGATGCAAAAACAACAGGAGGAACGTGTAAACGGTAGCCAGCATTCCCTGCAAAACATTAGTGAGGAGAAGGGTCAGCAGTCTGTAATCTCCTAGCATAAAGCATGGCTCTTCCCATCACCATTACATGCCATGACAAAGGATACAACCTAGATAGACTCTGCAGACAAAACTGCACAAACTCTCTCTAAGCAACTGGCAAAGATCCACTCAGCATTTAAAGTAGATTGATACTGTTCTAGTAGAGAGCATTATGTTCCTTTCTATAATCAAATGGACAGAAGGAAAAAGACCTCATTGAAGCACATCAGGTGGTCTGCAACATAAATGAGCTTCCTTAGAGTTCAAATCAACTGCTGGTGTTTATTTGGAATTAAAAGGTTACCTATAGCACCTAAATCCCTCCGGAACATTTAAACCGTCCTGCTATTGACTTTTGCTGTAGCTCTTGCAACAACCTTCACTCCAAAACTCTCGTTGACTTCAAGGGCAGAGGATTGTATATTAAGATTCACTTCTGGATGTGTAATCAACAGGGTTCCTAGTTTTCTGTTTAGCACAGAAAAACAGAGAAAAATTAGGAATTTCTATTTTATCAGAGAAAAATACAGAATTCCTGTTTTATCAGAGAAAAACACAGAATTCTGGTTTTGGGGGGAAATTTCTGCCTGCAAAAACTCACTGGTAGCAGCGGTGGGCATGGAAATTTAAAGGAGATGAAGCTCTGTGGGGGTTTTGGTGTGTGACTGAGTCCGATAAGAGTTTTGGCGTGAGAACACAGCCACATCTGGCTTTTGGAGAGGCAGAAGTATGCTGGGGTCGGTACTGGGGCTTGCGGGGAAGAGGGAGTTGGAGTGGCACCCCACACACACCTGCAGAGGGAGAGACTTGGGCTCTGTGCCAGGGCTGGCTGGTGTGAGATATTGTTTTAGTTTGTTATTTGAGTGGCAGTGGCAACCAGGGCTCAAATTGTCACCAAAAATGAGTAATTTCTAATTTGCAATAAACCTAATTTTAACAGCCAAAAAAATGCAGATTTTGGTGTTTTTAATCAGAGAATTTAGGGGTGAGTTTCCCAGAGAATTTCCAGTTTTTCAGCAGAGAAAACTAGGAACCTTGGTGATCAAGATTCTTGTTAATTTCAACAGGCATCACATAACGACATCTGAGGGCCAAAATTTAGTTCTTGATGGTGACCCTCCCTGCCCCCCAAAGAAACCCAGGCAGAAGTACTTCATGTCTCTAATTCACCTTGCCAAAAGGCTTGGTTACTTACTGATCACTGTTAAAAAACAACAACATGGTAAGACAGTATCCTCCTCCTCATCCAATCTTCATCCCTCCTAAAAACCTACCTCTTCCATCAAATTTTCCCTAGTTCTTCTCCCCCCCCCCCCCCCCAGATTGCCCTTATATTTCTCCTTATACTATCTTATCGTTGAGAATTCCCTTCCTCCCTTAACTAAGCTACACACCTGCAACTTCTCAAATATATCCCTGTCTCTCCCTGTGCCCCCTCCCTTGTCCATCCTAAATTGTAAGTCCATCAGAGCAGGGACACGTCTCTAATCATGACAGTGCAGAGCCAGGAACATTGCTTGGTCTATATAAATAATAATGTTATTATGCGACAATATTTTGCGATGAAGAGAGACCAGCAACAGGCCTATTATAACTGAGATAAGAACATAAGTAGTGCCATACCGGGTCAGACCAGTGGTCCATTGAGCCCAGCATCCTGTCTCCAACCAATCTCAGTCAACTGAGTCAAGCTCTGGCCAATCTCAGTTGCATGGAAGAAGTGCCAAACAGGTCACAATGGAGTGATCTATGCCATGGTCAATGACCGCACAACAAATAAATATCTGTCTATCTATCAATGGAGTGATCCATTGCCTATTCACTCCCAATTCCTGACAGTCAGAAGTTTCATCCCCCAACCTACTTAGCTAATAGCTATTAATAGACCTATTCTTCAAGCATGCATCCAATCCTTTTGTAAACCCAGCTATGCTTTTTATTTTTATTTTTTCAAACTTCCATCCCATCCTTCCCTCCAAGAGGCTTAGGGTGGCTTACAAGCTAAGCTACTGGTCTTGATCACCACCTCTGGCAACAAATTCCACAAGTTAATTGTGCATTGCATGAAAGAATACTTTTGTTTTAAATCTGCTGCCAATTAATTTTATGGACTGTTCCCTAGTTCCAGTATTATTTGAGAGTAAATAACCACTCCTTATTTACTCATTCCACACCATTTCAATCATATCCCCTAACAGTCATCTCTTCTCCAAGCTGAAAAGCCCTAACCTATCAAGTCACTCCTCATACAGAGAAGTTACTACCTCCCTCTCTGCATTGACAGCACTCATGCAGGCCTCCACAATACACGAGATGTGTCACCCGACAGGCATCTAGAAAGGGAATTTCTGATACTATTTGCTGTTTCCAAACAGATGAGTAATGTGAGTGATGGAGTGAGTGAAGTATCCAAACAACTTCTGAAATCTGAGAGAGGAACTCAGTTCTACCTGCAGCTGAAAACATCCAGTAGTAGCTTCCACAGCAACCAAATGAAGCTGGAGAACAAAAGCTTGAGCTGATGGTCAAAGGATGGCAGAAGCTGTAGGCAGAAAGATAGTCTCTGCTCTGCACTGGCAAGGGACAGCAAAGGTGATAAGCAGAGAGAGCAGTTTTGCTTCAGGAGAAAAGACAGACTAAGTAATCCACTCATTATCTGTTTTATACATGCCTTAATTGTCACGAACTTCAAGCCGCTGACAGTGGTTTCTTTTCAAAACCAGATTTGTCAAACCTCGATATCGAAGGATGCGTGAGCCGGTCGGTGCCACGGGCACTTCCGGTGGGGAGAGGCGCATCTAAACTCCCACATACACACACAAGGTTTCTGAACGTGGGCTTTGAAGTCAGCGAGAATTGAAGCATGTCTAAAAGTGCCCATCTGGTTGGAATACGGGAAAGAGCCAGAAAGGGGCAGTTTCCCAAATGCAAAGCTAGACACAGTGGAATCATGCTCTTACCATAGAAGAGTCTCTGGGGCTCTTCCATGACTCCATAAGGCAACATGACATCCTGAATGGAAGAGGATGGGCTGAGCGTTTGAGTTGCTTTGTCCTGCTGTTCAGCGTGCCGGATACCTGGACCACAACAGTGTGTGAGCGGGAAGAGTTGAAATCTTCCTAAGAGGCAGCTGTAGGATTGATTCTGAGTGAAAATGCCAGGAGAGGTCATTGGACCAGCCTGACCGGTGAGTCCAAAGTCATCAGGGTGAAACACATCATCGTCCAGCCCATCCAGGCTAGAATAATCATCCTCCAGATAGCTGGGGGGGTCCATTTCTCCTGCAACAGAAAAGCACTTGAGAAAGTGAGCAAGATACAGCTGAACTCCAATCACAGCAAAGATTACACCATCTGCCCTCTTCCTTCTACCAGCCCTGTCTTCGCACACCAATATACTGGTACGGTCTTGTGGTGAAGCTCTGCTACAATTTAACAGAGAACTCTAAAGACAGGACGTGAATAAGGCTCCACCTATGGTTCAAAGTCTTAAAATTCACTAATTGGTCATAAAAAGAAAGACTAAGAGTGAATGCAGACTAGACAGTAGCCCAGATTAGCCCTCTGTGGATGGCTGGCCACTACCTATTTATTATGCATCTGCCAGATATTCACCCACACCTGCCCATACCACAGCCCCCACTCATGGCATCATCCTGGAAAACGAGGCAGTGAATGCTGGCTGATGCAGGTAAACGTGCGCCTACATAGCCACCTCCCATCGGTTAGGTTGCGTGCAGCCTCCATGCACGTGTAAGTCCACCAGGGCCACAGAGTCCCAGGTGGAGTTCATAGAGCGGTCTGGGGAGCGACCACATCTCGGCAGTGGAGAGCGGGTGGGGCGGAGGGCAGCGGGGAAGAATGCCTGCCCGTCTGTCCAGTTTGTCACACAGAACCTGAGTGGTAGCTGCATGCGGATTCCATGGCACAACCAGGACTCCAACGGGCTAATCATCTGTTAACAACCTACGGGTGAAAACAAAAAAGACAATGGCCCACGTTAGCCCACACCAGGTGCGTGTCCACCTGTTTGTTTATTAGGTGCCTGCCAGATGTTAGCCTCTGCCTGCCACATGGCCACGGCATACTCCAGGGATATCACAGGCCCATCATGCAGGCTAATCTGGACTAATGCGCACCCATGTGGCTGCGTCTCATCCATTAGGTTCGGCCGCAGCCTCGCCCACATCCAGGTCTGCCAGCACCATAGATTTGCATGCGAAGAGCCTAATTAGTATGCCCAGCCAGCCAAGAGGCAGCTGGGGAGAGAGAAAGTGTTAGCTTGCCCAGCCAACTGAGAAGTGGCTGGGACGGGAGGGAGAGCAAGGCGGGGGGGGGTGGTGGTGCAGGAAACGGGATGCCATGCTCCCCACCACCTGCTCCTGGAGCCTAGACCATTCAAAGATTGGACCTCCCCCCCCCCCCCCGGCTTTTGTTCTCACTCATGCCACTGAGTGGAGGCTACCACAAGCAGATGAAATATGAGCAGGGGGCTTCCCATTTATAAGGTTGGCCATGCTTAAAACTATGAGTGGGGGCTGCACTGGCTGAACACGAGTTCAGTGGGCTATGATCTCATTTGAAAATACCCTAAGGAAAACAAAAATAGAAGCCATGGGGAGACAGAGGCACATTTAAAAAAAAAAAAAAAAATCAATCCCCAGTCTAATCTTGCCCAAGATCATACCTGCGTCCCTGACAACACCCACACCTCTACCTCGGGGCTGCTGAACTCTCTGTAACCCCCAACCAAAAGGGCCACTTTCCGTCCCACAGTCCCAAACCAACAAACATGAAAAGCTTTGTGCATCCCCCACCTCCACTACACATGACAGGCACAAACAATCCTGCAGTCGTCCTGCAGGGTCTACCCACAATCCTGCAGTCATGCGGGGGCACCTTCCTCAAGGTCCCCGCCCCCCCCGAGTCTTCCGGGGGGCCACGATAGAGAGGGCGTTCTCGGTGGCCGCACCAAGGCTGCGGAACTCCCTCCTGGTGGAGGGCCAGCTGGCCCCGGACCTCCCCTCTTTCCAACGAGGCTGTTCCGCCATGCATTTGGCAGGGGAGATGGGTGAAGGGTGGGGGGAGTGGGTTAGGGTGCTTGTTGGGGCTTTTAACAACCTCCTGTTTTGATCTGTTTTATTTAGTTTTGATTTTTATTTATTATCATTGTTTTGTAAGATGCCCCGAGCCGCTGTGTCAGGAGGGGCGGGGTATCAAGTTTTAAAAATAAAATAAATAAGTCCTCTCTATTTAGGTAAGAGAAGTAGAAGGCAGTGGAAGCATTTTGTGGCTCCTTTGTGCTAAGTGCCGGGCACCATGAATTCAATTCCCAAGCCTCGCTGTGTTCCAATGCCAGGACAAGAAAGTGGATGAAGGACTGCACCTTGAAAACACAAAGCAATCACAAGCAACACATCGGCCAAGGAAACTCCTTCCTATTATTTGTACATCTAGTCCAAGTTGGCAACATACATGAAGAGGAGGAGCCAACTCCAGGAACACCACTCAGCCCCCAATGAGGAAGTGGAATTCAACTCTTGGGTCTCCCTACTTTGTGCAACAGAATTTGCACTTGCTTATCCAGATGACTGGCTAGAAAACAGAAACCCAGGTCGGATGTTAACAATAGCCTTTGTAGAGCTTGGTGCTGCTCTCACGAGGTACCTACACAACAGAGTTAACTCTATTTATAATTTGTCCAAGTTCTATCTCAGACTTACTTGTCATATACTGTAGTAAGTAAAGTGTATTGCGTGGTCGTAGACCATTGCAAAACATACAAAACACAAAACACACAGTCCCCAGAAGGGGATACATACAAATAAAATTTAAAATAATCAATACTTCCTTTCAGCCGAGGCCCAAAGTAACCATTTAATCAATGCGGGTTGCAGATATAAGACATAAAAGTGCAAGCAAAAAAACCAACAAAGGTATATTTTACCCACAAAAATAACTTGGTTATAAACTGGGTTATCCCAGATTAGATCCCAATTTAAGAGACTACACAACAGGAGATGCAGCCAACGTATAACTAGGCTGAAATATGGCCAAATTCTAGAAAAGACTTCTTCATATGGCATGCCCGTAACAAAAAAGCTGCAACATTATTAATAATTTGAACATCGGCACTGTCCAACATTAAGGCTAAAAGGGTAGCATCAGATCTACCTAGAAACTTCAAAAGTATGGGCAAAAGGAGCGCCTCTCTTAATTTGTCATATAGATGGCAATATAAGACGATACGTGCCATAGGTTCTGTTTCGGTGTTCTCAAATGGGCACAACCTTTCTGCATAGGGTAAGCCCTGGAAGCATCCTACCAAGACTTGCAAGGGAAAAGCATTAACTCTTGCGCTAAAAATAAGCTGTTTAGCTCTTGCAGAGATGGAAACAGCCAAATAACTGGCCCCATGACCAGGCTCTGGTACCCATAGCAGGTATGACCGCATATGGGGAGAAGCCCTCACCCTGGCCAACTCTGTCTGTCTTTCAATATCACTGTGGTGTAGGAGGAGCTCCTTCCTATTTGAGGTCAAGCATTTGTGGGCCAGATAGGCCCTTGACTGACTACTTTCCATTAAATAGACCTCCAGCTTTGCAACCCATGGGTTAACAAAACTATCCTCCCAGACTCCCTTCAGCAATACCGAGCCTTGTTTGGTGTACAATTTGCACCAGAACTTTAAAGCCATTTCCGTGGCTACCTGCTGCCAGCTCTTCTGCCCAAGCTCCAGCCTAATTGCAGCATGTGGGGTACCCTTTGGCGCTCCTATAAGGCACATTAAAAATCTTGCCTGTGTTGGATTAGTTGTATGCGTCAGGAAAGGGGCCCACAGCTCGGCACCATACAAAGCTTGTGCCCGAAATTTGCTGTTGTAAACCTGAAGTGCAGGATGGATGGCAGCAGGGATGGGTGAACGTGATTTGGATGTTCGGAGTTCGGACGTCTGAACCGAACTCTCGAATGACCGAACAGTTCGGTTGTGTTCGGAGACAGGAAAAACGTCTTTTCAGGGCCAAAATTTTTTTAAGTTTTGGTTTCGGTTTCGATAGTGCTATTTTTGACTGTTCGGCCAAATTCGGCCAACCCGAACTCGGCTGAATCGAACCATCAAACCCGAACTCGGGTTTCGAACCGAACGACCGAACATCCTAACAGCATTCTGTTCACCCATCCCTAGATGGCAGACCTCCCTTGCTGTGCAAATAGGCCCAAAATTGGGTAAGCCATCCCTCTTGCCACCGCCAGTGCTCTTACCACATGTTCCCGCCAAGATGGAATAATAAGCCTAAATACCTGAAGGTTACCACTTGCTGAATTGAGTGACCCTCTATCATCCATGGGTGGCTTTTCTTCTTGTTTGAGAAAACCATCACCTTGGATTTCCCAAAATTAATGGTTAGATTGTTAGCCTTACAAAAGACCGCAAAGGCATTTAATTGCCTAACTAGGCCTATACGCATTTGAGATAGTATAGCTACATCGTCTGCATAGCAGAGGCAGCCCACTGCCCTAGAGGTTAACTTCAGGGGGAAAAACTTGGGGTCTGCCATGATAGAGATCACATAATTGATGTAGTAGTTGAAAAGCACAGGGGCCAGCACACACCCCTGCCCAACACCCCTGGTAGTCTTAACTGGGGCTGTTACATGGCCTTGCGAATCCACCTTTACTACAAGTGAGGAATGGGCATATAGGGAAGAAATCAAAAAAAGGAGTCACCCATCCACAGAGGAAGCCCGAAGTTTCTGCCAGAGAATGGCCTGATCCACAGAATCAAAGGCCACCTTCAAATCCAAGAAGGCTACATAGAGGGCACCATTCAATTATCCATATTTGCTGATTAGATGAAAAAGAACAAAACATTGTTCTATTGCTGACCTCCCCTGCTGAAAACCAGCTTGCTCTGGGGCTAGGGCTTTGGACTGAAACATCCAATCTAGTAGTTTATTCAAAAGAAGCTTGGCATATATTTTGCCCACCACACAGAGCAAGCTGATAGGTCTATAGTTGGCTGGGTCCACTCTAGAGCCTTTCTTGTAGACAGGAATAACCACCGCTATGCTCCATTCTGATGGAATAACACCTGAATTGTTTATAGCAGTGAAAAGTGCTGCCACGAATGGCACCCACCAGTCCTTACAAGATTTGATAAATTCAATACGGATAAGATCTAGTCCCGGGGCCTTATGATTTTTAAACGTGTCCACCAGGGCTTCCACCTCAGCCTCTAAAACAGGAGGCCAGGGTAAGCAGTCCACCAGATCACCGAGTGGACTGTCCCGCAGCAGAGGATAGTTTGAGTATAATTTCCCAAAGAACTCTGTCCAATCCTGGGGAGGAACCGGGAACGAGGAATACCTCAATTCCCTCCTGGTTGAAGCATTAACCAACTGCCAAAACCTTCGAGCATCCCTTTGGTCCTCCGCCTTCAAGAGGCTCAACCACTGCGCCGCCCAATATGCCTTCTTTTTGGTTAGTATTAAAGTTCTGTATTCTCTTCCAAGTGCTGCATACTCGGGGGGCAAATAACGGCTACGCCCTTTCCTGTAAGCCTGATACAAACACTTTAACTTGCCCCGGGTAGCCCTACACTCCCTATCAAACCAAGCCTGTCCCATATGGGGATCTGAGTTTGAATTTGATGGGGCCTTGGCTCTGAATATGGGTCTGAAGATTTGAGCACAGTTGGGAGTACCTGTCCACCACCATCTTATCACTAGAGGAGTGAAGAATAACACCCCGCAACTGGGCGCTGTTAAGCTGGGCAACCAGGGAGGCTAAAGAAGAGGCCAAGGCATCATCCCACCGGGGGGCCCTAATGGTATCCAAATACGTTAAATCCAAGGCAGGGACAGTCCTCTCTCCAGAGAGTGTTAAAGGCGAGAAGAGTGAGAGGACAGTAGGGAGATGATTCCCAATCAAGGTGGAGTCTATAGCGAAGTCAGCTACATAGGAAAGTGCGGGAGATGAGATCAAAATATTATCAGCCATGCTGGCACCGCGAGTACTCACATAAGTAAATTCACCCTCTAAATCACTAAAACCTGAACCATTGAATATATATAAATTCTGGTTAAGCATCATCTTAGCCAGTCTCATTCCAGAGGAATTAATACAGGAATCTTTCGATTTTCTAGGGTTCAGCGAGTCCACCGGGACATACAAGCGAACTTCACAGTGCTGGGCGAGTGTTTGATCCTCTGCTCCCAGCCTTGCGTTAAAGTCCCCTGCTACAATTACTAAGCCCCCTGGATACTTAGTGCGAAGATCCCCTAGGAAATGTTCCAGGGTACACCACATAGATTCACTATAGAACCCTGCGTTACACGGGGGGATGTATACCGTAATTATGATTAACACATGGGCACTAAGTTTAACTACTACCTCTAATACCAACTGAGGAGAGGAGACTACCTCCAGGGCTTTAGATGACAAATTCTGGGCTACAAGGCATCCCAGCCCCCCACATGGGCGCCCTTTAGCATTGTAAGAGATGGCCGGGACTGGAGGTCGTAAGCTGTATAGTCATCCAACTCCAGGGCGTTCTTCGCCCATGTTTCCTGTACCAAAATAATGTGAAAATTCTTAACATAAGTAATAAAGTCGGCCTCATGAGCATGTCTGGCCCACCCAGCTATGTTCCATGAACAGATGGTAAGATGGCTGGGAGACTTACTTGTCATATTGGTGCATTCATCCCCACCCTACCCCCTCCAGTGTTAACTTAAGCTTACTCAGACTGTATAAGTAAGTAATTGATACATGACACATTTGGAGCTGTGCTAGCTTGCCACATTCTGAGAGCATATCCCCTTGGTCACTGATGTACCAAGACATGCACCAATCTGGACAGAGAGGCAGAGATGCATCCTTCTTGCCTTTTCAAAAAGGTGGCATGCTGGCAGCAATGGAGAAAAGCACAACATGGCTGGCAGCCCTGGATCTGACTCCCACAGAGAACCAATGGCAGATCAGGCAATGCAGGGCATGGCCAAGGGGCAAGTTAAGATCAACAAGAAGAAATGGAGGATGGGGGAGACTGGGAGAAAGAAGGGATTTCCTGTGTACAGAGCATCCTCCCCTGCAAAGCGACCCTGGTTGTGTCACTGCCTGTAGGTCTTAGTGCATTATTTAAATATAGTCCTATCAAACACAAGCTAGCTGCAACAAAAGGTCTACACAGCACTTAGCTTGGGTTAAAGGCAGGAGAATTAAGATCAACTAAATTCAACACTCAAAATAACCCCATAAGCACATAGACAGGAGCGGATGACTTGGACACCCATATACCAATTCTCCCTTCATGCCAAACATTTGGGACAGAGTGTTTGGGATCTCCCCATTCCATCTCCCCAACAGCTGTCTCACCCCAAATGGTGATATTGGGACACAACTGCCACAAAACTCAAAATGTAGGCAGTGATGGCAACAGCAGCCATGCAAAAGCGATGTTCTACCACTCTGGGGGGCTGCTACAGCCTTGGAGGGGTGATGAGCCTATAAGGAGGGCTGCAGGGGGTGGCAGCTTTGTACCAGGAGAGCAGAGGACTGTCAACCCCAACATTTGAATCTGAATTACTCCCCTGGTAGGGAGCACTTAAAACTTTTGCAATTTACACATTAATGGGAGAGGGAGGTTATCATGACAACCTCAGCCTCAAACTCAGGTTAACTCTCTGGGTGTATATTGAGCCTCTGAGCCTGCCAGATGCCTCCTCCAGGAAACATGAGCTGAATACACTACTGTCTTTTATGGAGATGCTGAGATAGGTAGGAGCAAAGTTTCACTCTCAAGAAGATATAACTGTAAATAGCATTAGAATGGTATACAAGTCTCTATAAAAACACAACAGGAAAAACTGTGGCAGATCACAAGTTAGGAGGCTTACCAGGCGAGCAGCACTTCAACAGTAGAATACATTAGAAATGCCTGCCGGCTCTCAAGAATGGAGCAATCAGGAAGAGCCAGAGGGAGAAGTACAACATGCACACGTGCATGCCAGCTAACCAAAACAAAGCAGCTTAGGACTCCAAGATTCCTGTAACTCTTCATTTCCTTTCTTCTGACAGTACCACAGAGAGATTTAAAACCACATTTCAGATCAACATGATTTAAAACAGAAACTTTAAATCTCTTAAAGATGCCACATGAACATTATCTGTGTTGTTCGGCACAGCAATATTACAAGTATACCCAACATTGTGATGGCAGGATGTCATTAAGTCACTAATATTCTAGCTAAGCATTTGTTCCAAAGTACGTTAGGAGCCAGCATGCCAAACGCAATTTATTCCTTTATGATCTTTAATATCATGTAGATCGCCCATTTAAAATCGCTGCCTTTGGTCAGTGCTGGATTTACTGCAAAGACAGGAAAAGAGCAAGTCTTTAGTGACCATTTACATAGCTAACTATGATGAGCAAGTGATCTCAGGTTGATAGCTGTAAAAGAAGAGCAGGGGGGAGGGGCTAACTAAACTCCTTGGGGCTTTGTAAGATACCAAGTAATAAGCACTATTATGAACATTGAGATAAATACATTGCTGCTTCTGGGACTGTGCAAAGTCAATATTAAATGGCCTTTTGCATGTAGAGAAAGAGATCATCATTCTAACTATAACCAGAGCAGGGGTGCAGAGGCAACAGTGAAAGAACATAGCCCAGGAAAGGGGGGGGGGGGGTGTTGCCCGTTTAGGCAAGGGACAGCCTGTCTAGATGCACTCATTTGTTTGGAGACAAATGTGTTTCCATCTTAACTTCCATCAGTTTTGTGACTGCCAAGCGCAGAGGGAGAGGGAAACCCCCCGTTCTGATAATGGTGAGCACGGAAATGGGATCAGGTCGGGGTAAGAAGGAAGAAAACGAGCAGCCCCTCGCGCTATTTGGGGGTTTATGCGCTCACAGAACAGAGGGACAGGGCGATGTCCCAGTGAGGGTCAGTCGAGAAGAACGTAACTGCCTCCCTGGTACCAACAGAGCAGCTCTTTCCTGGTGGGGCACTCGTCGGCATAGACAGACTGAAAGGGTTCCCAGAGCAGGACTATCCAGGACTGGCTCTACTCATGCTGTTGTGAGGCGAGCTGGAGTCTCCACAGCCACACTGAGGGCAATAGGAGACACACTGTCCCAGCCAGGTAGCTGGAAATCAGAACCCCGGTCGGCCTCTGCCTCACTTTTGGTCCCAAGCCAGAGGCTACCTCAGCCGCCGGGGGCAGCACTTCTCCCCAAACTCTTCCCGGGTTCCCACTGCTCTGTTTGAGACCCACCTGTGCCCGAGGTCAGCGGCGGTAGCGGGAGAAGGGCTGCTGGGTCTGCAGCTGCAAAAGCGAGTCCGGAGCCACTTGCCGGGAACCAGATGACAGGAGCCAGGCCAGTGGGGTATGAAGCAATGCCCCGGGCAGGGAGCCAGCCCGGGCAAACAGCGGTAGGAAGAGGATCAGCAACAAGTCCCCACCGGGCGCGGGTGGCAGAGACGGGTGCGCAGCGAGGAGTCCCAGAGCAGCAGTCGCCTCAGCCGCTCCCGCGCCGCATTGTTTCCAAAATACACTTGCTTCCTGGCATCCCCGAAACAGCTGATGGGAGCCACGCCCCTAGTGACGTAACCCGAGCTGCTAGCCAATAGGGAGAGAGAGGCCCCGGCGGCAGCAGCAGGGACTGTTCCGAACGTACAGTACAGCCATCCCCGGACAGCGCGAGCGCGGCAAGCAAGGAGTGAGGGCAAAGCGCCACTCCGGGCGCGGTGGCGAGCGGGAGGGAGGGAAAGCCTCTGCTCCAAGCCGTGAGCATGTACGCTCTGACTGCGCTGCTACAGTAAAGCCGGCCGCGGCCGGGCTATAGCTGCCAGCGGAGAAGGGGCAGATCTCTCCCCCCCCTTCTCCAAGGCTGGCAGAGGCTCTCCCCACTCGTCCAGCTATCCGGGCATTCCAGTGCCAGCAAGACAGAGCGCCCTTCTTCCTTAATTTCTCCTTCACTGCCTCCCCGCTGTCCAGTTGGAGCTATGAGAGATTGAAATTAAGGCGGGACTGCCCACAGGAATGCATTCCAAACTGAGGGTGGGGGGAAATGTGGCTACTATACTGGCAATGGGGGGGGGGGGGGGGACTATGACTACGACTATGTGAAATACAATTTATGAAATCAATCTTTATGTACAATATAGGGCCTCCGGCACCCCTGAAGGCAGTTATATAAAATCCAAAACTATCAGTCCTGAAATTGTAAACATAGACAGGAATAACAATTTATAAATAGTAATAATAATAATAATAATACACTCATGTCATTCAAAAGGAACAAACAACAATCCCAGTAAAATCAATCCAAAACACGTTTGGGGGTCACCACCCCTTCTTCGGTGGGATATATGTATTCAAAGTAAAAGCATAACCAATATATGAGACCCAGTACAAAGCTTCAAAATACAAAAGGCATAAACAATACAAGGAGTCTAATGCCAGTATGGGGTTTCTCCTATATCCTTTTAATCCCTTTTTGCCTTCTCTGGAGCCGCAGAGGTGTCCACCAGGTCATCTATAGATAGATAGATAGATAGATAGATAATCAATTATAATCAACCTTCCAGTTTTTAAGGCTCAATGCCTAGTATGGCTACCTGAGCCCAAATTCAGTGTTGCTTTCAAGAATCAGAGTGCTCAACTACTGATCTCCCACTCCACCTACAAGCCTTTTATAATCTGGTCCCACCTGAGTCTGCAGCACCATGTGTTGGTCATTAGGGCATTATCTGAGGACTGCAATGTCTCCTTTTAGAAACACCTAACGGATTGTACTAAATGCAATCCTCCACATGCAGCCCTAATTCATAAGCCCATTCCTATAACAACATTTTACTTAGTCCTTCATCTATGATGTACAATCTCCTCAACTGGTATTTGTGAGTCATTTACAGACCAAATTATATCTATAGTGGCTTCCTGGGCATAACATATGCATGCAGCTAAGCCCCAATGTGCATACAACTTAGCCCTGATGCTGTAATAAGAATGGGGTCATGAATTATATATTATTATTATTTAGATATTTTCATTACAGTATTTGTATGCATTGTGTAACTGAGGAATATGGACTTAAGATAAAGGAGGCATATGGAATACATTGGGACGTTGAGAGGAAAAGGATGAGAAGGTTGCACCCATTGGAGCACATGCGATATTGAGACCCTGTGAGAAGAGAATGGGAAAATTGTATCCATTGGAGCATATATGTTATGCCCAGGAAGTCACTATAGATATAGTTTGGACTGTAAATGACTTATGCATATCATTTGAGGAGATTGTACATTATAAATGAGGGAGTAAGTATTGGGCATGTCTGATGGGGCCCTTTTTAGTGCTGGAGGATTCGGGGTTGTGGAGGACCCTGGCATGTGACCATTGAGGAGGTCTAAAGATCAGGGTGTGAATAGTAATGGATTGCACCTGCTGGAATTAATGACTAACTTGGATTTGATAGTCCTAAATGGCACGGCCCCGCAGGATTATCCTGCAGAATTTACTTTTTTATCATCACAGGGGTGCAGTATTCTTGACCTGATGATGGTTTCAGGCCCTCTATACCCCCAGCTTGAGTGTTTTGCAGTGGTTTACCATCCTGGAAGTGATCATCTTCCAGTTCAGATGACCTTGGGGAGAAAGGGGCTGGGTACGTCGTATGGGACAGCCCCGACAGTCTGCCCAGTGACCCAAGGCCAATCAAAATCCAGATGGAACCAGAAGTTGGAAAGGGATGTTTCGAGCTTTTGGTCACTGCGGTGAGTTCAACATGGCATCATGGGCTCAAGGTAGCCCAAGATATGGATGATCTCTTGGCTGGTTATAGAATTATAGTAGAAGATCTCAAGGAGATCTTTAGAACTAGCAGCCGAAGTAGGAAAGTGGGCGTTGGATTGCCTAGGAATCCTTGGTTTGATAGGGAATGTTATTCGATCAGAAGGGAAATGAGGGCCCTATACCGGCAATTCAGGAGGGACAATGCCCCTCATAGATTGCATTTATTAAAACAGACCAGGGTGAAATACAAATGGTTTTTGTGCCTTAAAAAGACTGAGTACCAGCTGAAACAATGGGCGGAGGTAGAGGAGGCTGCAAAGAACAAGGATTCAGCCTGTTTTTGGAGACTTATTAGAGGCTGTGTTAAAGCTCAGAAAGTAATTTCCTCTAAGGTAAAGGCAGAAGACTGGGAATCTTATTTCTCTGACGTATATGCTCTGGATCTGGCCCCTGGTGTTCCCCTTCCAGTGTTAGGCTCCTTACCCAGCTGGGCTCCGGTAATGCCAGAAGAGGTGATAGATTTAATCCAGAAACTTAAGAAAGGAAAGGCCCCAGGGCCCGATGGTCTTCCAGTGGAATTATTTAAACTAAATGATACATGGTGGGCCCCTGTCTTGGCCTGCCTTTTCACTGGAATCAACCTGACAGGAAACCTTCCTGAATTGTGGAAACAGGCGGAAGTGGTCCCTATTTATAAAAAGGGTTCTCCGGAACAGCCCAAGAATTATCGCCCCATCAGCCCCCTTAGTGTTGTTGCTAAGCTTTATGCTAGACTTTTGCAGATGAAACTGGAGGTGTGGCTGGAGGAGGAACAATTCCTTAGGGAAGAGCAGAACGGTTTCAGGGTAGGCCACTCTACATCTGATCATATCCTAGTATTAAGCCATCTTGTTAGCAAATACTCCTGTAAGTCGGGGCTTTACGCTGCCTTTGTAGATTTTTGGGCAGCGTTTGCTTTGGTCTCTAGAAACCATCTCTGGTATAAACTGTCATTGACCTCAATCGATCCAAGGCTCTTCCTCCTTATTCGGAGTTTGTACACTGACACCGCTTTACTTGTTAGGACTGATCAGAGGGGCTCTCTGTCCAGACCAATATTGACGGAGTGTGGGGTCAAGCAGGGGTGTGTGCTTGCCCCCACACTCTTTAACATCTACCTAAATGATTTGATTGCCCATGTCACCTCTTCGACCATCCCCCCAAGATCGGGAACAGAGAGACGGCTATTTGACTGTATGCAGACGATGCCATACTATTGTCCAGAACCCATGTGTGTTTAGGTAGGCAATTGCAATTATTGGGCCAATACTGTGTTGCAAATTATTTGGAGGTCAATTATGAAAAAACTAAGGTTATGTTTTTTTCATTTAAGCGACGGATACATAGGTGGTTTTTGGATAGCCACAAACTGCAGCAGGTCACTAGCTATAAATATCTCTGAACGATCTTCCAGTCTAATGGTAGTTGGGCAGCCCATATGGCAGCTGCCCGCAGTCAGGCTAATCGGTTGGGGAGGGTGATTGGGCATTATTTGAAGTCACGGGGTGGACACCTGATTATGCCAGCTATCAGGGTGTATAAAGCTAAATGCCTTGCTCAACTCCTATTCGGGGCCCAATTTTGGGCCCTGGGAAGAACTACCACCCTTGAGTGTCTACAAACAAAATTTATTAGGACACTCCTTGCTCTCCCTAACCATGCGCCTTGTGCTGCAGTTCAGTTGGAGTGTGGGGTATTTACCCATAGACACTCTTGTCTGGATACTTGCACTCTCGTATTGGCTGACACTTTACCATCTGTTGACTGCTCCACTGGCATCTGCTACGCTAGCGGATTGGTTTTGCAGCCCATGGGTTAGGTTGGTACTGAGGAAGTTGAATAGCATAGGGCTACCACCAGTTACCCTTTGCTCTTTGGGGTATCTAGCTGCAAAAAAAATAATCGAACAGAGACGTATAGATATTAGGAGAGCTGGCTGATTTACGCTCTAAAGTAACTATGGTAGGATTTATGGACTTTATGAATTTGCCCAGCTCCCTCCCCTGTATCTCACACACCAACTTCATCCGCATATTAGAAACTGTTTCAGTATGGCCAGGATGAATGTGTTCGCCTATTACGGAGGGTCATTTCCAGGGCCTTCTTTCATCTCTCTGCTACTGTAACTGTGCCTCCTGGGCTGTGGGCTCTTTGGAACATCTTTTATTTTCATGCAATAGTTTGCGGGATAAACGAGATAAATGGTTAGCAGCATGTCTTGAACAAGGGGGAATGAGATTTGTGGTATCCCTACTGTTAGTATGTCTGGAAGGTCGTGATGAAGTCCTTACTAGGAATGTGGCCTCTTTTCTTTTTGATACTCTTAAGGACAGGAGAGCCAGATAATTCAGTCCCTTTCATTGGAACCCCCTGATCTCGGGGATTTATTTTATGTTTCTATGTTTTGTTTGTAAGTAGACTTTATTTGTTTGTCTTTATGTACCAGTATCGCCCTTAGTGGCGAATGGGATTTTTTCTTTTGTGATCATGTTCTGACTTTGTTAAATAAAATATTTATTCATTCATTCATTCATTCAAATTATTACCAAACCCCAATTACCATGTGTGTGTGCACATGGTAACTGGGGCAAATATGGGGATTGGAAATCAGATTTTATAACACACAAACTTGGATTTTATGTTATGTGTGAGTTCACATTTCAGTGACTGGTTTAGCTGATGCCAAATGGTGTGAAGTGTGTGTTTGGGAGACTAAAAGAATGGTGGCATTGCCTGATGAAGTACCTTAATGAGGTATTGAAGGATGTTCCCCTCATCTTGTATGCTGTGCGCTTCGCAACATTTGTGAAACCAGGGGAGAGCCTCAGCAAGGTGGTTTGGTTCGGAGGAGGAAGTGCATGCGATGACCCCATTTGTAGTGGCCCCTGATGCACCTTCCAATACTGAGACAAGGACTGGAGTTGCCGCTGCTCTCCATAATCTCAACTTCATAATCTGTCTTCACTTCAGAGCAGGCTGCAGAGTAACAAATTAAAAGTGAACGCAAGGGGGGATTGTACTGCACTTTCCTCAACTTGACCATTCAGTAGGATTGCAATTGCTGACTCGTGCAGTTTGTGATCAATGTGATGCAGCTGCAAACAAGGCAAATGCAACTTGAGGCTGCATAAATAGAATCATTGTTTCCAAATCAGCAGAAGGAGTAACCCTCCTATTCAGCACTGTTCAGACCTCCCCTGGAATACTGTGTCTAGTTTTTGGTGCCTCATTTTACAAAGAATATTGACAAGCTGGCGCGAGTTTAGAGGAGGACAACAAAGATGATAAAGGGTCTGGAAAGCAAGTCTTATTATTATTAATATTCGTTATTTATATAGTGTCAGTTATGAGGAAAGGTTGAAGGAACTGGGTATGTTTAACTTAGCAAAGGAGAGATTAAGGGGAGACATGATAGCAGTCTTCAAATATCTAAAGGGCTGCTACAAAGAAGATGGCAAGGAACTGTTCTTCACTGCTACAGAGGACTAGAAATAATGGGGTCATATTACAGGAAGGAGGATTTCAGTTGAATGTCAGGAAAAACAGTAAGAGCTGTGTGTGGCAAATGAACACGTTACCTAGGGAGATCGTAGACTCTCCATCGCTGGAGGTTTTCAAAAAGAGACTGGACAGCCACCTGTCAGGAATGGTGTAGCTGAAGTCATCCTGTACGGATGCACTGTATTCCCAGAAAACAGGGGGGAAGTTCCTCTTGGTGCTGTTCTGGCCAAAGAACACAGGAGGTCTAGCAGCCGGTGTCTTGGGCCACCATCTCAACGCCTGAGTCTGCCTCTCTCTAATGGAGAAGAGAAGGTCCTGCATGCTCTGTGGTATCTTGCCCAATCTTTCTAGTTTGCTGGCCTGCAGCTCCACCATATGTACAATGTCCTCTTTTCTTAGTTTCGGCAGTACATTCTCTTGCGATCAGCCAGGAGCTCCTCCCTGTAGGTAACCTCAGTTAGTCTTGTTCATACAGCTACAGCTTGCAGGGGGTATTCCTGGTGGCTGCCCCAATGCTATGGAACTCCCTTCCCACAGAGGTTCAGTTGAGTCCAAGCCTGAGGATCTTCCGGAGGCAGTGTAAGACCTTTCTCTCTATAAAGGCATTTGGCAGGCAGGGATAGGGGATGGGGGATTTGCTGGGGGCGGGGGGTTGGGGTAGAGCTGTGAGGGGGATTTACTTTATTTTATTTTATTTTTAAAATTTAATACCTTGTCCCTCCTGCCACAGGCAGCTCAGGGCAGCTTACAATTTATAAAAAGATAAAAAAACAACAATAAAACCATAAAACCCAGTAAAACACTGGAGGTTAAAAACACCAATCCCCCACCCCCTAGCCCACTCCCCCCACCCATCTCCCTCGCCAAATGCCTGGCGGAACAGCCAGGTCTTACACCTTTGTTGAAAGGAGGGGAGGTCCAGGGCCACCCAGACCTCTGCCAGGAGGGAGTTCCACAGCCTCGGTGCAGCCTCCAAGAACGCCCTCTCCATTGTCATCCCCTGAGATACCTGGAGGACTTCGAGAAAGGCATCCCTGGTCGACTGCAGGGGTCGATCCAGAGCCCAAGGAGTGAGGCGGTCCTGCAGGTAGGTAGAACTCAAGCCATTTAGGGCTTTATAGGTAAGTACCAACACCTTGAATTGGGCCTGGAAGACTATAGGCAGCCAGCACAGAGAGAACAGAGCACTGGTGTAATGTGCTTCCGGTGGCCCGTCCCCGTAAGGAGGCGGGCCGCCGCATTCTGCACCAGCTGCAGTCTCTGAACTGTCACCATGGGTAGCCCCCATGTAGAGCGCATTACAGTAGTCCAGTCTTGAGGTGATGAAGGCATGGATGATAGTGGTCAGGTCAGAGTCTGAGACATACGGCCGAAGCCGCCGCACCAGATGTAGCTGGTGAAAAGCACTCATCACCACAGCCTCCACCTGGACATCCAGGCAGAGCTGGGAATCAAGGAGCACACCCGGACTATAAACCTGGGGAACCAGCAGGCGGTGAACCCCATCAATGATGGGGGATGCCAACCCCACCGCCTTCCCCACTAACACCACCTCCATCTTGTCAGAATTCAGCTTCAGTTGGTTAGCCCTCATCCAATCCGCCACAGCCGCCAACCACCGAGTAAGCACTGAGACTGCCAGGTCTGGGTCAGATTAAAATGAGAGGTAAAGTTGGGTGTGTCAGCATATTTATTTATTTATTTTAAAACAGTTTATCCCACACCCTCCTGCACAATAGCAGCTTGGGGTGGCGTACAAGAATTCTTACAATAAAATCGACAATGAAAATACCAACTAAATATTTTTTAAACCATAAATTACTAAAAGAGCGGAAATCAAATCCCTTCCCCCCACCCCCCATCTCCCTCCCCAAAGGCCTGGCTGAACAGCCAGGTCTTACACTGTCCCCAACAGGAGGGGAGGTCTGGGGTGAAGTAAATTTTGTTGGGAGGGAATTCCACAGCCTGGGTGCGGCCACCGAGAATGCCCTCCCCATCGTTGCCACCCTGGAAACCTGCGGAACCTTGAGTCGGGTGTCCCCAGCTGACCGCAAGGGTTGCACCACGGCCCAGGGCATGAGGTGGTCCCACAGGTAGGTGGGGCCCAGACCGTTTAGGGCTTTAAAGGTCATTACCAACAGCTTGAATCAAGCCCGGAAGACAATAGGCAGTCAGTGCAGAGAATGGAGCACTGGTGAAATGTGCTTGCGATGACCCATCCTCGTTAGGAGATGGGCCGCCGCATTCTGCACCAGCTGCAGTCTCTGAACTGTCACCAGGGGTAGCCCCATGTAGAGAGAGTTACAGTAGTTCAGTCTCGAGGTGATGAAGGCATGGATGATGGTTACCAGGTCAGAGTCCGAAACATACGGCCGTAGCTGTCATACCAGATGTAATTGGTGAAAGGCGCTTCCTGCCACAGCCACCACCTGGGAATCCAGGTGGAGTTGTGAGTCAAGAAGCAACCCCAGACTACAAACCTGGATGGCTAAAGGGGGGGCAGACCCCATCAATGACAGGAGCTACCACGCCCTCAGCCTTCCCCACCAGCATCACCTATGTCTTGTCGGGATTCAATCTCTGACGGCTCACCCTCATACAATCCCCCACAGCTGCCAGACACCGGGTGAGCACCGAGACTGCCAGGTCTGGGTCTGCAGAAAAAGAGAAGTAAAGCTGTGTATCATCAACATACTGATGACAACGTATGTGGAACCTTCTCACGACCTGGCCTAATGGCTGCATGTACACGTTGAACAGGAGAGGAGACAGAATAGAACCCTGCGGGGCTCCACATGTAAGACCCCAGGGAGATGATGAACATTCCCCTAGGACCACCCACTAAGTTCTCCCGGCCAGGAATGAACTGAACCATTCAAGAACAGCTCCTCCCACCCCAGCTCGGTCCCACAGACGAGCCACCAACATCTTGTGGTCAGCAGTATCAAATGCTGCCAACAGATCTAATAAGATCAAAAGAGATGATCTGCTCTGATGTAATTCACGGCGCAGGTCATCGACCAAAGCCACAAGCGCAGTCTCAGTGCCAAACCCAGGATGAAAGCCGGACTGCGAAGGATCCATAAAACTAATCAGAACCAGATGCCCCTAAAGCTGCTGAGCCTAAAAAGGGAAGGTTAGAGACTGGCCGATAGTTGGCAGGGGAATCAATGTCAAGAGATGGTTTCTTGAGCAGAGGCCACAGCACTGCCTCTTTAAGGCGCTCCAGCTCTCTGCCCTCCCTAAAGGAGGCATTGACAACCCCCAGCCAGCAATGGCCCTAACGTCTCCCAGCAAACCTTAACCAGCCAGGATGGGCATGGATCTGATTCACAACAGGTGGCTCTAACCGCCCCAAGGACATCCACCGCATCAGTGGGCAACACCCACTGAAATTGATCCCACAAAATTGGACCAAGCGGGGCTTCCATAACCTCAAGTTCACTCACTGCTGTAAGTGCGGCGTCGAAATCGTGATGAATCCGAGCAATTTTATCTGCGAAAAAGTCAACAAACATGTCACAGTGAGCACTGGAAGATTCCAGTTCTAGGCAGAGAGAGGCTGGACTGACCAGCCTCTGCACCACCAGAAAAGCTTAGCTTGACCTGACTTTGCAGATAGTATGAGGGTAGCAAAAAACTCCTTCTTTGCTGCCCGCGCAGCAACAGCATAGGCTTTTAAACTAGCTGTATGCTGCAATCGGTCAGCTTCAGTATGAGTACGGCGCCACCGTTGCTCCAACCACCGCCCCTCCTGCTTCATCCACTGCAGATCCTCTATAAACCAAGGGGATCTGCATTGTCGACATCCAGGAAGCGGATGCCTGGGAGCTGTTCGGTCAATGGCCTCAGTCAGCAAGATGTTCCAAAAAGCTACGAGGTCATTGAGCCGGTCATCAAGATTGGGAGGTAATTCCCCTAGAGCATTCTGGAACCTCTCTGGCTCCATAAGTCTCTGGGGGTGAACCAACCGAACTTATTCCACACCCCTCCAGGGGCAGACATGCACCAGAAGACTGGGCTGGAGAAGATAATGATCCAACCATGACAACGGTACTGTTAACACACCCCCTACCACCGGGTCCCCCGCCTCAAGGCCAGTGCAGAACATCAAATCGAGGATATGTCCTCCACCTTGTGTCGGGCCCACAACCTTCTGAGACAGTCCCATGATGGCTGTCATGTCATGACGGCCATGAACTCACGCTCCGCTCACCCAAGATTGGCGTCAGTGTGGATATTGAAATCCCCAAGGATCAAAGCCCTTGGACAGCACAAAACCACCTCAGACACCAATTCAACTAGTGCGTGTAGGGATGCTGCCATACAGGTAGGTGCATGGTATATCAGCAACAGCCCTAATCTGGCTCCCACTAAATCAATCACAAGATGGACGCCCTCTATACCAGAGATAGTCTGCACTAGATATCTCCTCACAGACCAAGTATCCTTAAAAATAATGGCTACACCTTCCCCCGACCCTCTGGTTGGGGCTGATGCTGTACAGAGTACCCAACTGGAACAAGGTCAGCCAAAATTGGCCCCAACTCAGTATCCAGCCAGGTCTTTGTAATACACACGAGGTCAGCCGATTGGTCTAGATTTAAATAATGGATTGTTGTAGCTTTATTAACAACTGACCTCACATTAATCAGCAGCAGTCCCAAACCTGGGGCCCTCCCATCCTCGATCACCTGCTCAGGGGCCTGTGAGAGGAACAGGCATCACGTACCTGTCCCTTCTCATCACTGTTACCAGCCTCCCATAGGGACCATAATTACCCTGGCCTATCATGACCCCAATGGCTGAGGAACTGCCCCCCGGCCCACCCCGCACCTCCCACCCTGTGGCTGCCCCACCTGGTCCACAAGGGAGACCCCCTCCCCCAAACTCCCTTCCCACCCCCATCCCCTCTCTCACAGGGGGACCAAAACCCCCCACCCCAGTTGAGTTGACCCCCCCACACACTGGGGGGATGAACCCAACCCTCCCCAACCCAGTCCCCCCCTCCCCCTCATATTAGGGAAAGGAGTCATAACCCAATTACTCGCCTCACCCTACCCCACCCATCTCCCACAATAAAACCCACAAATCCACACTCTTATACTGGCCATCCCATGTCATCACCAGCCACCTCCAGACCCCATAAGCCCCCACCCAAGGGCCCTTGGGTGTGACCCGTAGGCGCACAGCCTGTGGTGCGCGCCTGCAGCAGTGCCGGACCAGTCACCGCTTAACCTCCTCCCGCTGGAAGTCTTTCCTGGGGGGGAGGGGCCCCATCCCCTCCCCTCCTGCAAAAGAGGGGAGGAAAACTATAAGTCCAGGGGTGTCATCCCTACCAGGGCGAGCCCTACCTGGCTCCCAGCCCCCAATGGCAGCAGTCTGGGGATCCTGGTGGTAGGGCGGCTCAGCTGGAGGCAGCGGCTGTGTCCTGCGTCAGCGCCGGACTAGCCACCGCTTAACCTCCTCCTGCCAGATGTCCCTCCCAAGGGGGAGGGAGGAGCCCCTGACCCTGTCCCCTCCCCTCCTGCAAAGGAGGGGGAAAATATCATAAGTCCTGGGGGGTTCTGAGGTCTCTCCCCTACCGGGGCGAGCCCTACCTGGCTCCCAGCCCCCAACAGCAGAAGTCTGGGGATCCCATATTGATGACACCACACACCAAATCTCCGTACGACTTTGCTGAGCGGCTGCACATACACATTGAACAGGAGAGGGGACAAGATGGAATCTTGTGGGACTTCACATGAGAGGTCCCAGGGTGATGAAAAAAAATCCCTGAGCACCACTCACTGAGTTCTTCTGGCCAGGAAAGAGCGGAATCATTCAATAACGATTCCACCCACTCCAGCTTGGTTCCATAAATGAGTCACCAACATCTCATGATCAACAGTATCAAAAGCAGCCGACAGTCTAACAGAACCAGCAGAGTCGAGTGACTCTGATCCACTTCATGGCGGAGGTCGTCGACCAAAGCCACAAGCGCAGTCTGTGCCATAACTTGAACGAAAGCTGGACTGTGAAGGATATAGAAAACCAACATGGTCCAGATGCCCCTGTAGTTGCTGAGCCACAACCCATTCAATAACCTTCCCTAAAAAGGGGAGGTTAGAGACTGGCCGATAGCTGGCAAGGGAGTCAATGTCAAGCAATAATCTTTTGAGCAGACGCCGTACCACCACCTCTTAAGGCAGCTCGGCACTCTGCCCTCCTGAAGGGAGGCATTGACCACCCCCGCCAGCAACGGCCACAGCGTCTTCTGGCTGGCTTTAACCAGCCAGGACGGGCATGGGTCAAGTTTGTAAAAAGTGTCTCTAACCGCCCCAATGACATCCTCTGCATTGGTGGGCGACACCCACTGAAACTGATCCCATAAAGTTGGACAAGGCGGGACTTCCATAACTTCTGGTTCTCCTAATGTAATACGTGACCGAAATCGAGGTGAATCTGAGCAGGGTTGGAATGGGATATGGGGAGGTGATATCTTTTCTTGGGGGGGCTGTGGAATGGTTGGAGATATTTTTGTATTTTGCTTTTATGGGTTTTTATGTTTTATACATGTTGTTAGCTGCCCTGAGCCTTTGGGGAAGGGTGGAATAAAAATTTGAATAAATAAATAGATAAATAAAATTGTCACACAGTTCTCTTCACCCACCCCTGCCATCTATATTCCTCTGCCCTTACATGTGTATGTTGTATGTTGATGATACATATTTTGTCAGAAACGTTTCCATTAACCCATGATTCCCATGACAGAGTTCCCATGAGCTTTGTTCATCGTGTCCATGTGGCACTTGCTGGTCCCCAGTGACTCCTGGGACATCTATGCCTACTCTCTTTTGTAATGCAAGTAGAGGTCTTTCTGGTAGTGGACTTTGTCTGGGAATTTGTGTAGATTGGCAAAGAGACAAATGGGAAAAATTATTTTAATGCACAATACTGAGATGAAATTACCCTCTGCCTCAACATATTCCATATTATCCAGAGACAAGTTAGTGTCTAGTTAGTATGGAATATACTAACCATATTATATTTTTATATACTAACCATACTAATGAACTAGTCTCTCTAATTAGTGTAATCTCCTAGGCTAGGGGTCAGAAACTTTTTTCCTCTCAGGGACCACTTTGAAAATCAGCACAAACTCTGTTGGCTGATAGGAACTGTGGGTGGGGTGATAAGAGTGGCAGAGGAAGGGGAAGGTCCAGATCATGGCTCTGGGTGTTTTTAAACAAGACGCATCCACGCATGGCTGTCCATGTGTCCAACTGCTTGTGTGAAGGGGGTGCGTGGGGAAGAACGCTCCGATGACCCACGGTCCGGCCACACATGGAGCACTAGCGAAAAATCAGGAGTGCCCCATGCGGGGCAAGCCAAAAGAGTGTGTGGGGACAGGTACCCATGCATCCTCTGCTTGTATGAACTGGGGTGTCCATCCACTGCACAACACAAGTCTGCTTGTATTATGGAGAACCACCTTCCTGAATCCTAGAGCGACTCCGCTCCCATCCACAGCACAACCAGTCCCCTCATCTCACCCACAGCCCTACCAGTGGCTCTTAAAGGAAGCACATGCAAAATACAAATCTGCATTCAGCTAAAAATACCCCCCATCTGACATTCAGAGTGGAGAGGCATACCAACGCCATGGAGGGCAGCTGCTCTGCCAGCCAGGTAGGTGAACAGCCGCCTGGGGAGGGGAGCAGCTGTGTGCGGGAAGAAACAGCAGTGCACAGGGAGCACGGCAATAGGTGACAGCTATATATGTTGTCAGATAAGCACCAGCAAAGCGGCCACCTGGTACACACCCCTGAAGCTCCTGGCCATGCAAGGTGCACCACCCATAACCCCTGAATCTCAGGGCATGCCATGGGCAGAGGTGGAGACCAAGGCCTTCATTCGCCTGTGGGGGGGGAGGGGGTGGCAAGGTTCAAACCAACTTCATGAGATGTTGCCGAAATGAATTGGTGTATCAACACATCTCTGAGGGAATGGCACGGCTGGGACATGGCCTGCCCAACATGGCAAAGGACCTGAGGTGTGGTTACAAGGCATGGCAGGACCAAAACCTCAAATCCAGCCATGGCTGGTGTACAAAGCCCTTCTACAAGGAGTTGGACAGGTTCTCTGTGTGGATGGTGAGATCATGATCTCCCGCGTCTATGGCATCGCCTTTGCTAGGGGGAGGAAGTGGGTGGTCACTACCACCACCCTGCCTAATCCTGCCCCATCTGACCCAGCCCCCCCCCTCCCCTCCGTGAAGGCACACCACAGGCAGAGGCTCATGACCCGACTGTTCCGCAGCTGGAGCCAACATCCGTGAACCTGACCACCAAGACTGTCACCATCCACCTGTGCCTTGTCAATCCAGAGGGACAGCCCATGGAAAAAGTGGGGGCACGGTTGAAGGGGCCAGAGGCCACGGATGCCAGCCTCACCGAGGAACCTCAGGACACCAGTAGGTCATCACAACCAGGGCATGCGGGGAAGGGGCACCAAAGCTGGGAAGGTGGCTAAGACCAGCTGCCCAGGAGTGCCAAACGAGGAACCTAATGGTCCACTGTACTGTGCTCCCAGATGGCCAGGACAGTGAGGGCAACCAGGAGGAGCAGATCCAGGAGCCAGCAGCCTCCGAGAGGGAAGGTGAGTGGGACAGGCGGCTGGGAGGGCATAGAGGTGGAGAGGCCATGGCTGAGACCACCCCAAATCCTGAACCTTGGAGGACGGACACAGCTGCACATGCAGGGCACTCTGACATGCCAGTGACACATGTATCCACCAATATACCCCATGCTGCCACAAAATGAGGTCAGATGTCAAAACACACATAACAGAGACAACAGGTCAGGGGTACCTGATGCACACCCCAACCACCACCATATGCCATAAAGGCATCGCACTCCCAAGATTTCACGGCCAAGCATCACCAAGGCAGGTCTCCCATCAGCACAGTAGGTGCACATCCATGTCCAGTGAGTGAGGCAGGTCAACCACCCATCACACCATCAATACAGCCGTCCCACCACACAAGGCAGGTTCCCCATACGTGTCAATATGGGTGAAGTAACGGCTCACTCCTTTACATTCCCATAGGCAAGGACCTGGACATGGTCAGCCTCCACACCCACTACCAAGCAGAACAGGGAGCTCTAGGCCTGTAACCGATAGTGCATGGAGGACATGGCAAGGGAGATAGTTATACACAGTTGTAGCGGGCACCCATGAGAAATACAGGTTGTATGGAGTCATTGCTGCCATGCAACCTATAGGTCTCAGAAGTGTCGTCTACAACTGTGTATATATGGTAGGCCTACCTGTACCCCTCAGTGCTGATGCAGACAGCTATCCAGGGGCCCACCCAAATGGGTGACATTTTCCTGTGATAAGGTTGCTCTGTGCATATCAGTGTCTGATATGTTTTGCTCCCACAGCAATGCATACATGTCATGCATTACCCTGCACATACATGCTTTTAAAAACCATAAATTACTGTTGTCAGTGAATTATTGTGTTATTGTCTTTTTCACATAGATTTTGTGAGGCATTAAGAATGTCCCCATGGATGGTTGGAAGGGTAAGATTTGGTGACTCACCAGCTGTCTGAAGCCACAGCAGTTTCAAAGAACCAGTGCTGTTGAAAATGATCATAAGAGAGTTGGTCAGAAACACAGTGTCCAGCACAGTAATATGTTGGCATTATCCTTGTGTATGGCGTAATTTTCAATATTGTGATGCATATAACAAGTATATGAAGGTTTGGGTGGATTGTTCTGGTCTATACCCATTGATTGAAGAGTTTTTGTGGCAACAAATCTCAAGTATATCTGGAGTGATTAAATGTACATGGTTATGTCCGTACCGTATGTGTTTGTGGTTACAAACCTAAATTGCATCTGGGATGACTAAATGTATATAGTCATGCTTTGACAAAGAATTGATGAATTTTTACAAGTGCCATATTTATTTAAGAGAGTTCCACCTTTTTTGTTGTGTACTTGATAGTTGTGGGTGGCTCCTTTATTTCTCTTTGGGATATTGCCCTTTTTCCTTTTCTGCCCACTGCCTTCACCCATTTTGCTGTGATAAGGTTGCTCTGTGTATATCACTGTCCGATATGTTTTGCCCCCATAGCAATGCATACACATCATGCATTACCCTGCGCATACATGTTGTCAGCTCTTTCGGTATATCGCATAACTTCCCTTCCTCCCTGGGGACCATGACCCTTTGATCCATGGCCCATCTGTACCACCAACAGAGCCTGGAAGAAAGCACAGAAACAGGGACTGTGGTTACCATGCACACCCCGCAGAGCCACAGAAAAGAAGCCTTTCCGGTTGAGATAGTCATCCCGGTTATTTGGGGGGCATATGATGGGGATATATGTCCCATCTATTGCCTCGAAGCAGTTAGAGAACCCCATATGGACGAACCCCTCCATGACCTCTGCTGGGTTTTGGACCTGTGTGACCTTCGCCTGGAGGATGTCTACTATGGCTGTGCACGCCTCAGTAAGGATGGTGGACACTATGGAGGTACCCACACCAAATTGCAGGACCATGAACTAGAAGAAGTCTGGGGTTGCCAGTCTCCAAATAGCAATGGCCACGCATTTGCCAATGGGTATTGGCTCCTGCACTACTGTAGTCTCCCTCAGGAGATGTGGCTGTAGGGATACCATGATACGGGACAGCAAGCTCTTTGGACAGCAGCAATCTGGAAGTGTTTTTCCCCCAGGTGGACAGGATGGTTTCCCACCAGTCCTCACTGTGCTCTACCATCCAAGACCTCCACTCCATGGGAACAGCCAGGCATAGGCCATAGAGGACAGCCTTGGTGTTGGTACTAGCAGCCTGCTTGCTGCTTCTGTATGGACCTGTTGGCAGCCTCAGCACCCACAAACATCATGAAGAGCGTCACCCCCTCCCCCCTCCCTGTGTAATGTGGGTGACTGCACTGCTGCTGTGTATGGCCAAGTGGTTGTTCTGTGGAGTTTTGCAGCTACCAATACATGTCTGTGGGCATGTTGCCTCACCCTGCTCCCCTCCGCTGCTGCATGCGTAACACCCTGAAACTGAGGAGTGGCATGGCAGCCAATGGGGATCAAGGCGGAGGTACTTTCTGTGTGGGCAGTTCGTTGCCCATGTTAGGTGTTCCCTTGACCTTTCAGCAGCCCCTGCCCCATGCACAAAACGTTCAAACCACAGGGCATCGCAGCAGCAGGGGTAGGGGCTGCTGAAAGTTCAAGGGAACAAAAGCTCTGCTTCCCAATCAGAGCTGGATACCTGCCTGGGTCTGCTCCACGATATCGCGTGGGACTTGAGGGAGGTTGCAGCGGCCATGACAGAGGCAAGCCGGGTGATCCAAAATGCTGGTAACCCTCCCTGTCCTCTGGGCACTGCTACCTACTGTGACCCTGTTTCCTTTGACCAGTGACCTTTCGTGGACGGAGCATGCCACGTGGGGATGTTCCAGGAACCATTGCCCTGCCCTTTGAATGGCTCACGGGACAATGAAAGGCTCCCCCCCCCTTCTCTGTGCATTCCAGTCACCCCTTCCCCTCTGTGGGGGGCTAGTGGAACCCCTACCATGTTCCTTCCCTTGTACAGTCAGCCTGGGTCCCCATCCTTGTCATGATCTCTCCGTCCGTGTGCCCCATGGTTTGGTTCCTCTTGGCCCATGTGGTGCAGGGCCCTTGCGGAGCCAGAATGCCAATCTCAGTTGTGCCGTGGGGGTTGTGTGGTTCAAGGTGGTAGGGCATTCTCCTTGGCCCCCAATGGTGTGACCCTGGTGTCTGTTTCCTCTCTCACAGTATGTGAGATTAGACTGGCCCAGGAGAGGGACAGTGGTGGCTCCGCCCCAGGCGTTTGGGGCACTGCCCCCTAGCACCATGGGGGGACCCCCCGGGGCTGCCGTTTAAAACAAAAAAAAGCCGTGCCGCTAGCGCTGACAGCAGCAGCAGCCTCTGAGAGGGTGCTGCTGCTGTCAGTGTCTATCAGTGTCTAGTGGGCGTAACGAAACCTCTCGCCTGGGTGCTTGTTGCAAGCGTCCAGGCGAGAAGCTTTGGGCCGGGCGGCTGAGGCAGGGACCAGCGTGCATGCGAGCTGCTCCCTGCCTCAGCCACACATGGAGTCAGACAGGGACAACAGGCTAAGGCTGGCGACGCACTCTCAACAGTGCACCGCCACCCTCAGTCGCTTCCTGGACCCTACCTTGCTGCTCCCCCCCCCCCATCTGCCGCTCAGAGCGGCAGAGGGGGGGGGAAGCGGCAAGGAGCAGCGCGCATGCGTGCTGGTCCCTGCCTCAGGCACCCGACCTAAGGCATCTCGCCAGGGCGCTTTCAGTAAGCACCCTGGCAAGAGCCTTCCTTGCGCCAATTGAGTGCAATGGAAAGGGTAGTCCCTCCCTCCACAGCACGTCCTATGCGTGCTGTGGACTGAGGAGCTCAGCCGCCCAAATCGCATTTTCAATAGAAAATGCTGTTTGGGCTTAGCCTTTTTGTCCCTTCTGAGATCCACTCCTCAGGTGTGGATCCCGGAAGTGAGAACTGACAGTGCCTCAGCAGCCAGAGCAAAGTCAGAGCCTGACTTCTGCAGTGCTGTCAGAAACAGTGGTGCATTTTTTGTTTTCNCCCGCCGAGGGTCCCCCCCCTGCTCCCGCCCCCTGCAGCTCCCTCCCACCCCCCGAGGATCTCCCCACCCTGCTCCCTCCCACCCCCCGAGGGTCCCCACACACTGCTCCCACCCCCCGAGGGTGGGATCTTTAGATGTGTGTTCACAATGCTGAAAATGGGATGCTTTTAAAATCCTAAGATGTAGCTGTGAGTCTGACGATCTTTAGGTGTGTGTTCGCATTAATGCTGGAAATGGGATGCTTTTAAAATCCTGAGATGTAACTGTGAGTCTGGTGATTCATGGTCCTTGAAATTCCCCCACAACACACACACGCAGCAGAGGGCAAGAATACTGCTTCAGAAGGGACTTCTGAATCAGGGATTGGGGTCCCTCCAACATACATGCAGCAAGTCCCTTCTTTCTGAAGCAGCATTCTTAACCTCTGCTGCGTGTGTGTATGTATCTTTGCTAAAACTGCTTGTAAGTGAGGTTTAAGGTTGTCTGCCTGCTTTTAAACCTGGCAGAGGAGGTGATTATAACTAATGTAATGTCCATCCAACATTAACCCTTGGACCTCCTTGCTGCTGGGTTATGCCGCCTACCGTTGCCCTGGCTCCGCCCACCGTTGCCCTGGCTCCACCCACCATTGCCCGCCAGCCTTACTGCCCCTCCAACCTCAAGACCCACCAGCCGCCCCTGGAGAGGGAGCGGGGCAAGGAACACCAGCTCCTTCTTGAGATCTACCACTGGATCCATGTGCTCTCATGTGCCCAGAGCACAAGGTGGAAGTTGAGCCCACAGCCACAGGCCAACTTGACCCAGCCTCTTCTGTACCTCTTCAGATTTTGTCAATGCACTCCAAATGAGACACAGGCGACGCTGGATTTAAAACTGGCCACACTCTTTATTTCACATCATCACATAATGCAGGTGGGGTAATTGCACGCACAATTCGGGTCCAGTATGCTAGCTAATTTATAACTTATTAACTCAAGTACCGCCCTGGAGGTGCCATCCAGTTTCAGTACCATTAACAAAAAACCTTCTCCCTTCAACAGCTCTCTGGCCGAACAGGGGAAAACAGGCCCAACTCTGGGCACAAGTAAGGCGGTCAGTGCCTGCCAGGTCAGCGGACAGAGCATGTCCTTACTAACCCCGCTAAGCCACACCTCCCAGGGTCATGACCCCAGTGCATGCTGCGTCCGTATTACACTAGGTATCACTTCCCCATCTCTTACAGAGATGACTCTTCCTATCCTATTAATTCGTATTTAGCCTACCCTAGGATACTGGCCTCCTGCAGAGTGCGACATTTATTCACCCCTCCGTTCACCCAAAACCAAACTCCAATTCAATCAATTCCTCTTTTACTTTCTTTGAACCACAAATTACCCTATTTATTATCCAATATGAATACGCCAAATATTTTTGCCAATTATAATTGTGGAATACATGTCAAATTGTTTAATTCTCCTAATATGCCAATATCAACCTATTTAACCTACTCCGCACTGTCGAGGAGGTGAAACAAGCGACCCGTTCAAAGGAAGGCTACCCGCCAAAATTCCTCCTCAGTTGCCTAATGGCAACCAGTAATCATACCACAGTGCTAGAGGGGAGGTGGGTGGGCTGCCTCTCAGGCTCTGCCCTGCAAACTTCTGCTTCTCTCGCAGGCCGAGTGGATCAGCCCCTCCTAAAAGGGGAGGAGCCACTCACTTTCAACTCGCAGCTTCCATACGCCTGCACTCCTGGGGCTTTCTTATGTCAACCTTTCACCAGGAGGGGAGGGCATTCTAGCATGCACCACCCTGCCTGCAGCAGCCTCATCCCTGTGTCTCCTATTCCTCAGGGGGCGCTATAAATGCCCCTTTGCCCCTATTTTATTCGCGAAGGGGACTTTTGTTTACTGTTACTGTTTGATAAAGTTGTGTTGTTTTTTTTATCCTGAACTGTTATTGCCTCATGTACAGTGTATCAGTCAGTGTTATGACCCAGTCTGCAGATGGGTATAACCTAGGGTTGCCACCTATGCAAATTTTTAAGGAACACTTATGAAAAATACATGTTGCGGGCCAACACCAATGGAGGCCCTGCAACATGTATTTTTCATAAGTGTTCCTTAAAAATTTGCATAGGTGGCAACGCTAGTATAACCTCAATTGAGGTCTCAGCCCATAGTTTGGGAACCTCTGATCTAGATAGTTGTTTTCCACCTTGAACCTGGGTGATTTTATTAAATGAAATAAACAGAAAACCTTATTGGGAGGGAGCAGAGACAGGATGCTACAAAGAAATCTACTTTTACAAGTCAATGGTCTCATAATTTTTGTTCTTTTTATGTTCATGTTCGAATGTGTTTCAGTGCACTATTTGGACATCACTGTGCATAGGACCCTGCAGGACACACACAGCATTATCCAGCACTTCCAGGGCAGCGATTCAAACTCTGACAGAGCCATTGTACCAGATGCTCTGGGACTGGAAGCTGTTGGCTGGGCTCAAAACTGATTTGAGACTTCAGCAGCAGCCAGTTATATTCAAACAAATCCATTGTTTGTTTTTAAATTACTTTGGAAACTCCCAGTGGCTTTTGAAGTCAGAGTGTTCCACTACTAGGATCAAAAAACACTGAAATACAGTCAATGGTGTTTATAATATGCAAACATTAATAAATAGTAGGAATCAAAAGAGATAACTTAGGAGGGAAATTTCCGATAAGGTTCCTTTGTGCACAGGCTAATAAAACAATGTAATAAAGCCAGGTAGGCAAACACTTTGGGGAATAAACAGGCAAAAATGTCCTATTTACTCTAGGATTGCTTTCCTGGGGTTTGATCCCACTTCTTCTATTCAAGTCAACAGCAAAGCCCTCATTGATTTCAGGGGTGCAGAATTAAGCCTCTAGACAAGGAGTGACACTGTGTCATACTGCCTTTAAAACCTGAGTAACAAGATCGCTAGGCAGTGATATTTAAAAACCCAGCTGGCAGCTGAGTAATGTTAATTGCTGTCAGGACTGCCACAGAGTTATTGAGGTTTGTAACCTAAACTCAGGGGAGGGGTTAGATTAGAAACTGATTACAAGAAAGGTGAAGCAAGTTACTGTGGGATCTTAATGTAATATTCCCTCTGATTGAGTCCTGTCATTTTCTTGAGTTAAATGCTCCAGAAGCAGAGGGTATATTTACAGCAGGCATTGCTAGGTTTGTGTGCAATTAATGCACATATTTTCCAGGAAATACGGATACATTTCTTTATGGCTCCAGTTGCAAGGCCCATTTCCAAATCTTTTATTTCCTTCTTTACAGACATTAGGGTACATGTCTGATTGGGCTATATACCCTCAGACAGGAAAAAAGAAAGAAACCTGACCCCTTTTATTTTCCATACAAGGCTGCATCTTAACTTCGTTCCGCCTAGCAATCTACCACTGATAATCGGAGATACAGTGTGATTGCTGTGTTGGTCCCAAGTGACAGGGAGACAAAGTGGTTTGAATGATATCTTTTATTCCACCAACAACAGTTGGTCCAATAAAAGATATCATTTGAACCACTTTGTCTGAGTGATAAATAGGGAACTCTAGGAAAAGAAT
>QEPC01001090.1:1121076-1134974 GCA_003113815.1 Sphenodon punctatus | reverse complement strand
GAGGAAGCTCGCCTGGCCCCAAGCCTTTTGACATTTTGGCGAATCTGTAAGACCTGGCTGTTCACCCAGGCCTTTGCGGAGGGGGGTGGGGTGGGGGAGGGGGTGTTTTATCTTCCCCCACCCTTATTTATTTATTATCCCAGCCTGTTTTATTGTAGTGTTTTTATGGATTGGTTTTATTATTATATTGTTTATAAATTTATAAATTGTTTTATAATTAACTTGTTAGCTGCCCCGAGCTGTTCGCAGGAGGGGCGGGATACAAATTGAATAAATAAATAAAATAAATATATTGGGGGTGGGGTGGGGTGGGGAGGCTCATTTCCAAATCCTGGATCTGGCCTCTGGATCCAGTCCCTAGCTTCAAGCATTGAAAGAGTGAGTTCAAGGAGAGCAGAGATGAGGGCACACACTCAAGGATAAGGGATAGATCCAAGGTACAGCTCCATGATCTGGACTCTCCCCTTCCTTTTCCCATCCTGAGCATGTTGCCCTCCTCTCCCCAAATCCTCCCTGGCCTGTGTAACTTGTACTAATTTTCAAAGTGGCCCATGGGTGGTTTCCCAACCTTTGCTTTAGTTTATACTAAGAGAGAGACCATAACTTATCATACCCAAGGTCACCATGACAACGTGCAAGACTCCTCTCAGGGCTGCCTGTTACATGAATGCATGTAGAGTTAATGAAAAGTGGTTGTGTGCAATCACAATATCTTGTACCCCTGGTATATAAAACACTGCCTGTTGCTTGGGCTCATTTGCAATTTTTTTAAAAAGAAGAAGTCAATCAGCTTGCCCTTTCTGTGTGCGTGAAGTCAGTTTGGGGCTAGATTTTAGAACGCCCAAGACTATTTCCTACAATGTAGCGAGGGATAATGTATGTCAGGCGAGATGGTAATTGAGCTCAGGAAGGATATTTGTGCTTTTCAATGATTTTTTAAAAAGCTATGGCAGGATTTCTGAGAGACTGGACGCAGAGGGATTCCTTGAGGAAATTGGACATTGTTAAGAAGTGGCTCTGAGTAAATAGACCGAAACCAAGACAGAGACAGCCAGTCTGAAATGGAAAATTGTGAACCGAGGGCAAGTTATACCAGTAGCTTTGTTGCTGGAGCTGCCACAATAGCTCAGAGACATGCTCCTTACCTGGGGAATAGAGCCACCTAGGGTAAACCTACTGCCAGTCATTTGTGCTTACGATAGTATGTTTGCTCAAGGAGGTTTATTTGGAAGCATGCATGTTTGCTTCTCAGTGACATTTGCAGAGAAAATGACATGGAGGAATTCCATTCAGATCAATGGGGAGCACTTTTTCACTGTTAAGAGTGCCACCACATGGTCAGAGAAATGTGGGAAGAAATGGCTGCCCTTTATTTATTAGTTACACCATCAGAGCCACATGTTGTTTTACTCATGAAAACATTTTAGTGAGAACAAACAAGTACTAAGATTATGTTGCTGTTGGCACGGCAACATTTAAAAGGTGTTATTTGCATTTCACTGGAGTTCTTGTCCTTTAAAAGTTTTACAACTGAAAATACACACCCAAACAAAAACATTTGGGGGAGGGGGGGGGGTTTGAGGGGAGGGTTCTTTCCTCTCTTTTTTTTCTTAGGCCTTGGAAAGCCTTTCAGTCTGTTCCAGGGGAAGGAGAAAGCCCACTCCCAGTTGGGGCATAAGGAGTGGCTCTCAGTTTCTATTGTCAGGAGGGGAAGCAGCTTTTGTTGTCCATTCAGCATTTCTCTGCTCTCTGTTTTCTACAAGAGAATTCTGAGACCCTGCCCTGAGGTCTGTACATGCGTATTTGGGCCTGTCAAACTGATAATACTAGAGCTCCCTATTTCGCTGCATGTAGACTTTTTTTGTTCTTGTATTGCTACCTTTTTATTCTCACATAAATTGTCTGGACAATTCCCCTTTCTATAAGGAATCAGCTCAATTCTCTAGAGACTTTCTCTAGAAAGGAACTTCCATAGCTTGTTGCTGATTTCTATAGAAAGTTTCCACAAGGATTTCTCCTCCTTCATTTCCGTTCTGAAAAGGGTGGGTGTGTGTGTGTGTGTGTGACTGGAACCATAAAAAGATTCCTTGTTATGCAGCTTAATTTTGTGTCAGCTGTAGCTTTTTCTTTTCCCGCGGTCTCTCTTTCTCTTTCCTTTTCCTTCTCTCTACTCTACTCTCTTCCATTGCTTTCTCTCTCTCCTTATGCTGTCCTTCACTTTCTCTTGTGTCTTGGTGCCTTCCTTTCTTGATTCATTTCTCCTCCTCACTGGTTCTCTTTTCTCTCATCTGACTCCCTGTTCTTTCTCCCTCCGCTGTTCTCTGGGCCAGATTCTGTGGAAAGACAAACTCAGGCTTGATCCAAAGTCCATTCAAATCCAGTGAAAACTTGCATTGATGTGAATTGGTGTTTGATTTGGTTCTCCAACATACCCCACTAATAACAACAGTGACCTCTAATTCTTAGAGCTGGTTAAAAAAAAAGATACAATTCAAAAAAGTTGTCCCTTTTTCATCAAAATGTTTTAAATTTATTTTTCTTCTAACCATCTTTAGTGAAAACGGGGGAGTTCTCAGCATCTCCCCAGAAACACATCACATTTTGCAGGATCAGTCTCTTTATACCTCATTATGACAAAGAATTTATTAGCATGTTTGAGCACCATCACATTTGAGAAAAGTAACATTTGCTACACCCCCTGCTTTGACTTCAGTGGGAGCTTACCTGCATAAGGACTGTGTGGCTGAGGACCTTAAAAATCAACTGTAGTTTAAAAACAGACCCAGCTTTTAAAGAGAAAAAAATACTAGTGTTCTCTAACAGCACCAAGTTTAAAACTAGTCTTTTATAAATAGCAATTTCATTTTTGTTTAGTTACCCTACTATATTTTCCTTTAGTCTCCCAAAGTCAGTTATCAGCTATAATATTGAGGCTGCATTCTGAGACCACTTACTCTTGACTAATCCCACTGAAGTGAATGGGACTATTTACAAGTTTGGGGAATGCACCCAAACTCTCTTCATAGAAGAGTAAGAATTGGAGGGGACCTCAAAGATCATCTAATCCAATGTCTTTAGCACCTTCCACTGGAATTTATTTACACGTGAATTAATTAAACCTCACACCACCACCCCTGAGGGAGAAAACACTCTCACCCACTTTTAAAAGGTGAAATTATTTTACTTTGAGTCTAATTTTTTTCACCATTTGCTTAATTATGACTTGCTAACTCATAACACAAAAGAGCTATGGGGCATTACTTGCAACACTGCTGTAGATCCAACCTTCCTTGTAAATTGAAAATAAACAGAAGTATGGGATTGATCATCTCTCGCTAAATTCTATGAGTGATGACATGAGTATTCAGTACCTGGCTGGATTGGATTTTAAAACAATATAGTCAAAAATAAACAAGACAGCGAAGTTAAGCTAGCACTATTATTGCCCAGTCCTGCTAGCATTCACAGTAGGTCATCTGACTCGGATTTCCAGCTGTTTTAACATGTTTGAGCGACTACTTTAACGTCAGTATGCAAAGAAATGGATAAAGCTTTGAGTTTTGTTGCTATGGTGCGTCATTTTTCCTGACAATTTTGCGTATGGTTCTCAAGCACTCAGATAATGTAGGCGGGCCTGATCCTGAAAAGCTTTAATGGGGAATTATACTGGAGACTTGTGCAAGTGGTTGCAAGATCAGGTCATATAATTTGTTCATGCAGAGCAGAACTAGCTGCTCACCACCTCAGGCATCTCCTAAAGTTCTTTGCTATAAAGTGCCTTTTGGTTGCTTTTAACTAATTTTAGCATGTGCACAGCTTAAAATGTTTAACTCTTTTATAGATTTTAAAATATCAGTGAGTAACTTAAGATACAAAACCTATTTCTAGTGAGTCATTCTCATTTTGTTCCTTTGGAATTTCTATGCACAATAATCCTGGGTTCCCCCTTCGCACCAGTTTTCATTGTAAACTGAACAGGCTTTCCTCTCAGATATTTAATTGATGGCATTAGTACAAAAATGAAGGGCTGAGTCTCACTGAACTCAATAGCAAAATTCCTACTGGCTTCAATGTGAGTAGGGTGAGACTCTATATTGGATAAAGAGTTTTCCAATAGAAACCGTTACATCTGGCATATACATTTATAAACAAAATGAAAGTTTCTTTTTTTGAAAAAGGAAATCTCAGAATTCCCCTGCCAGAGCATTTGTGGCTAATACCTTACCAAACAGCTCATTAGGAAACCTTTTCCTCCTGTTAAACCTTCCATCCCCATTTTGACCTACCTGGAAAAGGAAGTAGATATTCCAGCCAGTGGCATCAGGCAATTTTCTGAGGAAGGTTTCCCCCCATCCCCTAATTATAACTCTCAAGCTGTTTGTCAGCAGCCCTTCCACTGTGCAGAGTGAAGGAAAGCAAATATTTGTTGTATGAAAGATACATAATCCCAAAGCTTACCCATTCTTCTGCACTTAGTGAGATGCAGCACTTCAAGTGCTGGGGGATCCCAATGACAGGAAAGCTTTCATCTGGAAAGGGTACTCTGCTTTGGCTCCTTGCTTCCACTCCCTCTTTTAATAGCTGGTGCTTCTAGGAAGTGGGTTGAAAGGCTGAGACAGATTTTCATTTTTAATAACTGAGCTTCAGTTTCCCAGAGGAAAAAATGTCTTCCATTGGAGACAAGAAGGTCCTATGTCACCCAAATTCTTTATTTATTAAACAGATAGAGGAGATCCTCTTACAAAAGCCCAGTAAAGATTCCTCCTGAAATCTGGAGAGATATTTACTGGGCCTGTTTCGCTCGCTTTGTATTTCCACTTCTATGTCATGCAAATCCAGCAAAAAGCCCAGTGACAGAACTGAAGAGTTTCCCTGAGGAGGTGAGGTGTGTGGAGAGAAGTATTATCTAGTGGTTTAAAAACAGTCTGGGCAGGAAATGTGGGCTGTGCTCTTTAGTTTGCAACTGACTTGCTCTCTGATCTTGGGAAGTCACCTAACCTATCTGTACCTCAGTTTCTCCATCTGTAAGATAGTGATAGTACAATTTCTAACATGCAGGAGGCTGTTGAAATCATGAGATAGCATTCACACAGCTTTTGTAATGGTGTATCTTTCCTTAAATCAGATCTACAGCGCAAGTGTACGCACACATACACACAATTTTGACTTGTGCCAGCATACTTCCCCAGTATCTGTATTCTTGTGCGATGAACAGGTATGGATTTGAACAACTCGTTAGGAAATCTTTTATTTGCATTAAACCTTCTATCCCCACGGGTGCATGTATGAGCTATGCTGGTGTGATGCTGCTTCTGTGTATGCCTATACCGGATACCTGTACGGAGGAAAATCAATTACTATATGTGAACAGTTTAATTTATATTGTCACACGCATTTGTGTGTACAAAGCTGTGTGCCAGTCAGTCCATAGTTTGCTGATGTTTGCAAAAGATTTGATCTTGGTTCATGGTAAATGTTATAGAAATGCAGATTATTATATTAATTATATTAATTATTATTAGATTAGATTAGTAAGACCTTTTTGTTTGGCTAGGTGTTTGGCAGACAGGGATAGAGTTGGGTGGGAGGAGTTAGGGAAAGGTTTGTGATGGGAGAGTTAAGGGAATTTTTTAGATGGTCAATGGGGACAATAGCAGTCTTCTTCATCCATCGATGTCTTAGATGGGAGTCTGAGGATCATGTCAAGTGACTACAGGTATTTTGTACATCTGAAGCATTATATAAAATAGGTATTATTATTATTATTGTTTTGACTTTTAAAAAAGATCCAGCTTGCTAAATGAATCAAGTGGTGGTGGTGTTGTTTTCTTAAAGCCAAGACTATTTTTGAGTGAAAATGGGCCTGTTGTCATTCAGAAAGAGAAGCACCTTTAGCAAAAATATGATGTTTTCAAAATCTACCTATGCTGCTTTACACTGATGAGCATGCGACCTGACAAAATAGCCATGAATGGACATTGGCACCAAACAAAGAACCATGTTTTTCAAAGTGTGTATGCAAGTGCAAAAATCACACGTTTTCACACATGCAGTCTGGACCCATGTGGATGCGTGTGTGTCTGCTTTTGAAAGAGAGGCCCACCATTTCTGGGGCAGGAAAAGGTCTAGATAGAAGTGAGAAAAGTTTTTGTCTACATTTTGTAGAGTTCTTATTGGAATAAACAGAGGAGGGTGGAAAGCTGCTTAGGCACCTGTGAACTGGAGTGACAAAAGCCTTGGCAGGGGGCTCTTAACACACAATGGAGTTCCAGCTGACTGAAAGGAAACAGAAGGAGAGAGCAGAGAAGGGGGGGAAGGAGCAATTCCAGGAGAAGAATTGCTTCAACTAAAGGCTTTCTATTCCTTGCAACTCTAGATGCTTATGAAATGGGCAGAGAGAGTATTAGTGACAAAAGAAATATAGGAACCTTCTTACACTAGTTATTTGTTTTCCTGTCATGCTTATTACTACATTTCCCAGTGTTGGAACTGAATGACAGTGCCTCCTGTTGGGGAATTAAGCTGAGAAGCTGTTTTCAAACATATTTTTTCTGTGTATTCTGCCTCTCTTTTCTTGTACTTACTACCCCTTCTTTCTTTCTTCTCTGATGCTTCTCACTCTGTTGCCACCTGTTGCCTCCCCCACCTCACCCCTTTTGATATTTGTCTTTCAACCCCTGTTTTTTCTCTACTAGCCCCTTCCCCTACCACCCTCAGCATTTTCCATTTTTCACATAGGGTTGCCAACCATCACTAAAACTTGCTGACAGTTGGTAAAAATGGCTGCTTATATTTTACATTGTTACTAGTAAACAAAATGGTCATTGTCAGTAATTTTAACAATTACTGTTGGTCCCCTTATTTCCCCCCAAACTGTGATGCCGCAATGCGGCTCCCGGCGGTGGAAGCGTGTGCGGAGGTGGGGTGGGACAGCGACCCAGACAGGAAGGGGACAGGACCCCACCCTCACGGAGGGTCCCTGCAACTACCCCGGATCAGGCCCTACCTGATCAGAGCGGGCGAAGGAGCCAAGGAAGCACATAAAGGGGGGGGGGAGGGTGGTTACGGCTGGGGAAGGAGCCTTCCCTGGCTGTGACCACCAAATGGTCCCCAGGGGTCAATATGTGTGTGCGCCTTAGCTGCACAGCATCCTCCTCAAACTTGAGGAGGATGTCGTGTGTGGGACAAGGACCACGTGTTCCTGGTCCATGTCCACCTAAACAAATGACCAAACAGACACCCATTTGTGGGTGGCTATTGTGTCAGTAGTTAACACCCAGAGTTACACTCATACTACTCAATCAATTTAGAATTGCCCCTTTAAATTGGTTAAAATCATATGTGCAGACAAGATCTTAGGGTGTTAACGATCAAACACTACCCACTCAAAAGTGAATGTGTAGTGTTTTGTTTGTTCGGGGTGTGTGTGTGTGTGTGTGATTTTTTTGTCAGTGCAGAGCTGCTCCATGGCTCTGTGGAGCTGTTCTGTGTGGTGCTACATGTTCCTCCCTTCCACATCTGTTACGACACTGTGGATTAGAAGCTGCAGCAGAAGAGGACCCCTAGCCTGGGTCCTCTCCCTGGGTGTCTTTAGATACAATGGCAATCAGGTGCTTAATATGTTTGCCACGTGACTGTGCGTTGTGCCTAAGCACCATCACTATTTTTGGCTACTGGTCTGCTCCCTGTTAGCCTCCCATTAACACCTCCTTGGTTACATGGATGCCTTGGGTGCAGCAGTTGAGTGTTTTTCCTTCCCCCATGGCTAATGTTGTGTCTAACGACATCGGGTGGTGTGTTCACAGCCATTTCTGGTCTGTCTGTCTCGATGCATGCAAGTGCAAAAATCACACGTTTACATTGGTCAGGGGGCCCACAACCCGGTTCTGGTGCTGTTAAAGGTGAGGTCAGTGGCGAATAAGGCAACAACGGTCCAAGAGGTAATCCTGGACTATGCCGCCAATCTCACATGTATCAAGGAAACCTGGCTAGACAATGAATTGGAGTCTATTTTGGCTGATCTTGTCCCAGCCAGGTATTCCGTGCAGCACCAGCCGCGGTTGGAGGGACGGGGTGGTGGTGTAGCTATGATTTTTAAAGAGGGTTTGTCTGTGAGGAGGTATCCAGTGCAATCCATGGTAGGCATTGACGGTCTCCACCTTGTGTTTGATTTGGCAGGGTACAGTTTGGGAGTGCTGCTGGTATACCGTGCACCTACCAGTACGGTGGCCTTCCTGCATGCTCTGGCGGAGGCTGTGTCGTAGATAGTGTTGCGGTCCTCAAGGACGATAGTCCTGGGGACCTCAACATTCACGCCGACACGGTTCTCGAGGGAGTCAAGCAGGAGTTCATGGCCACCATGGCAACCATGGGTCTGTCCCAGAGGGTCAACAGTCTGACATCTTGGAGGACATACCTTGAACCTAATGTTTTGCACTGGACTTGAGGCGGGTGCTCCGTTAATGGGGGAGATATCAGCTGTGCCCTTGTCATGGATGGACCATTACCTCCTGCAGAGCAGACCTCCCTTCTAGCACATGTCTGCCCCCGGAAGGGTGCGGAACCTATTAAGATGGTCCGCCCTCGGAGGCTGTTGGACCCAATACAGTTTCTAGGCACTCTGGGGGAGTTACCCCCTGACCTTGACAACCGTCTTATTGATGACCTCGTCAAGCTGAGGAACATCTTGCTGATGGAGGCCATCGATCAAATGGCTCCCAGGCATCTGTTGTCCAGGCAGAGGCTCTGCAGACCTCCTTGGTTCTCCGAGGAGCTGCGGACGCTGAAGCAAGAGGGGCGATGGTTGGAGCGATGGTGGCACCGTTGTCGTGCTGAAGCCGACAGATTGTGGCATAGAGCTTGTTTATGAGCCTATGCTGTGGCTATGTGGGCAGCAAAGAGGGAGTTCTTTGCTGCCCTCATAGCATCTGTAAAATCCCGTCTGACGGAGCTGTTCCGGGTTGTACGGGGGCTGGTCAGTCCGGCCTCCCTCAACCGTGGGGTTGAGTCATCACCCGCTCGCTGTGACCTTTTTGAGGATTATTTTGTGGAAAAATCGCTCGAATTCACCATGACCTCGATGCCACATTTAATACAGTGGAGGAGGTAGAGATTGTAGAAACCCCGACTTGTCCAATTTTGTGGGATCATTTTCACTCGGTGACACCCGCTGATGTGGTGGGGTGCTGGGGGCTGTTCGAGTCACCTCTTGTGAATTAGATCCGTGCCCATCCTGGCTGGTTAAGAGCTGCCGGGAGACAATGGGGCCGTTGCTGGCCGGAGTGGTCAACGCCTCCTTACGGGAGGGCAGAGTGCTGGGATGCCTCAAGGAGGTGGTGGTGCGGCCTCTGCTCAAGAAACCATTGCTTGATGCTGATTCCCCTGCCAGCTATCGGTCTGTCTCTAACCTTCCCTTTTTAGGGAAGGTTATTGAATGGGTAGTGGCTCAACAGCTCCAGGGGCATCTTGACCACATCGGTTATCTTGAACCTTCTCAGTCTGGCTTTTGCCCAGGGCATGGTGCTGAGACAGCATTGGTGGCTTTGGTGGATGATCTGCGCCATGAAAAGGATAGGGGTCGATCGATCGGTACTGTTAGATCTTTCAGAAGCATTTGATACTGTTGACCATGAGATGTTTGTGATGCACCTGCAGGACAGTGCGGGAGTGGGCGGGATCGTTCTTGAATGGTTCGGCTCATTCCTGACCGGGAGAACTCAGCGGGTGGTACTCGGTGACTGTTTTTTATCTTACCGAGACCTCTTGTGTGGGGTTCCGCAGGGTTCTGTTTTGTCCCCTCTCCTGTTCAACGTGTATATGCAGCCGCTCGGCAAAGTGATCAGAGGGTTTGGGGTGAGGTGTTATCAGTATGCAGATGACACCCAACTGTATCTCTCATTTTCGACCTTCCCAGGCCCTGCTGTCTTTGTGCTTACCCGGTGTTTGGCAGCTGTGGGGGACTGGATGAGGGCTAATCAACTGCGACTGAATCCTGACAAGGCAGAGGTGATGTTAGTGGGTAAGTCGGTGGAGGTGACGGCTCTCTCGGTTGAGGGGGGTCTGTCCTCCACTGACTTCCCAGGTACAGAACCTGGAGGTGCTCCTCGATGTGCAGCTCCACCTGGATCTCCAGGTGGAGGCTGTGGTGAGAAGCGCCTTCCACCAATTACATCTGGTGTGGCGGCTTCGGCTGCTGGTTTCGGTTCCTGACCTGGCCACTATCATCCATGCTTTTATTACCTCTCAGTTAGACTACTGTAATGCGCTCTACGTGGGGCTACCTATGGTGATGGCTCGGAAGCTGCAGCTGGTGCAGAATGCGGTGGCCCGGCTCTTGGTGGGGCTGGGCCGCCGGGAGCACATTACACCAGTGCTCCGATCTCTGCACTGGCTGCCAATAGTCTTCCAGGCTCAATTCAAAGTGTTGGTTTTGACCTATAAAACCTTACACGGCCTGGGCCCTGCCTATTTGCGAGATCACCTCACTCCCAGGGTTCTAGACTGGCCACTGCGGTTGTCCGGGGGCACCATGTTGGAGGTCCCTCGGGTTTCCCGGGGGGCCATGCAGGATAGGGCGTTCTTGGTGGCTGCGCCGCGCCTTTGGAATTCCCTCCCAGTGGGGGTCCATCTGGCCCCAGACCTCCTGGCTTTTTGTAGGAATTGCAACACCTGGCTGTTCTGTCAGGCATTTGGCGAGGGAGAGGGGTATGGGTTGGAAGGGAGGTGGGGGGATGGTGTGGTTGGTGGTAGGGTGCCCCCCCTTGTTTTTTAAATTATTGTTATTTAATGTTTTAATCTGTTTTTAGTATTTATATTTTTATCAATGTTGTTAGCCGCTCCGGGCTGCCTGTGGCAGGAGGGGCGGGGTACAAAACTCTTAAATAAATAATAAATAAATAAATCCACCTCGCTCCCTCCCTTTGTACCTTCAGATCCCTCCTCAAGACTCATCTCTTCCGCCCTGCCCTCCCCGACTCCTCGCTCCCCTCACCTAACTCCTGCTGATACCTTCCCTCCAGTACAATGTGTTACCTAAGGTCTGTGTACTCATATCCTCACCACATGGACCAGCCAGCCATCATTCTTGATGTAACCAAGCCAAACGCGTGCACCTGGGACTTCGCATCTTCGTGAATGTTACACTCCTTGTCTCTGCCTCTGTTCCCCTTCCTTCGTCTCCCCTATCCCTGTCTCTCAGATTGTAAGCCCTAGGGCAGGGGCCGTGTCTATTCAATTACTTTGTAAAGCGCCAGGTACATTGCTGGCACTATATAAATGCTTGCTAATAATAATAATAATAATAATTAATAATAAATAATGATTTTCATCACACCTCTTCTTCAAACTAATATGACAGTGTTTGGCAAAGTATGGCCTTTGTACCACTAACCTTAATCAGGGCCCCGATTCGCCCTCAGAATTAAAAAAAATAAATCTGCAGGAGTCAGGACAGTGCAGGACCCGATTCTGCGCCTCACCACACTGAATTTAGCGACATAGAGTTAGTTTATGAACCTATGCTGTGGCTGTCAAGGCAGCAAAAAAAGGAGTTTTTTGCTTCCTCGATAGCATTCGTGAAATCTCTTCTGGTGGAGCTTTTCCAAGTGGTGTGTGGGCTGCTCAGTCCAGCTTCCCTCAGCCTGGAACCAGAAATATCAGTTGCCCGCTGTGACATGTTTGTTAAGTATTTCATGGATAAAATTGCTCGGATTCACCATGATTTCGACGCTGCATTTTTGGCATTAGGAGAACCAGAGGTTGTGGAAGCCCCACCTTGTCTGATTTTCTAGGCTCAGTTCAGTGGTTGTCAGCCACCAAGGTGGGGGATGTCCTGGGAGCTGTTAGAACCACCTTTTGTGAACTTGACCCATGCCCATTCTGGCTGGTTAAGGCCAGCAGGGAGATGTTGGGGCCTTTGCTGGTGGGTGTGGTCAACACCTTCCTTCGGGAGGGCAGGGAGCCGAGCTGCCTGAAGGAGGCGGTGGTGCGGCCCCTACTCAAAAAACTATCACTTGATGTTGACTCCCTCGCCAGTTATCGGCCCATCTCTAACCTTCCCTTTTTAGGGAAGGTTATTGAACGGGTGGTGGCTCAGAAGCTGCACAGGCATCTAGACCGCATTGGTTTTCTGGATCCTTCACAGTCCGGTTTTTGTCCAGGTTATGACACTGAGACTACGCTTGTGGCTTCAGTTGATGACCTGTGCCGGGAATTGGACCAGGGTCAATTGACCCTGTTGATTTTGTTAGATCTGTCGGCTGCATTTGATACTGTTGACCATGAGATGGCCCACTTGTGGGACCAAGCCGGGATGGGCAGGATCATTCTGGAATGGTTCTGCTCTTTCCTGGCCAGGAGAACTCAGCAAGTGGTGCTTGGGGACTGCTTGTTAGTTCCCCGGAACCTCATGTGTGGAGTCCCGCAAGGTTCTATTCTGTCCCCTTTCCTGTTCAATGTGTACATGCAGCCACTGAGTGAGGTCACGAGACGTTATGGGGTGCAGTGCCATCAGTACGCTGATGACACTCAACTCTACCTCTCTTTTTCATCCAACCCAGACCCAGCAGTCTCGGTGATTACCCGGTGTCTGGCAGCTGTGGGGGACTGGATGAGGGCGAGCCGACTGAAGCTGAATCCTGACAAGACGGAGGTGATGCTGGTGGGTAAACGGTGGGTGTGGTGTCCCCCCTCATTGACCGGGTTCGCACCCCACTGTTTTCCCAGGTTCGGAGTCTGGGAGTGCTCCTTGACCCGCAGCTCTGCCTGGATGTTCAGGTAGGTGCTGTGGCAAGAGGTCCATTTCACCAATTACACCTGGTGTGTCGGCTTCGGCCTTATGTCTCAGACTCCAACCTGGCCACCATCATCCATGCTTTCATTACCTCAAAACTAGAGTATTGCAATGTGCGCTACGTGGGTCTACCCTTGGTGACGGTTCAGAGACTGCAGCTGGTGCAGAATGTGGTGTGGCCTGCCTTCTTATGAGGACAGGCCACCGTGAACACATTACAACAGTGCTTCGTGCTCTGCACTGGCTGCCTATAGTCTTCCGGGCCTGATTCAAGGTGTTGGTTCTCACCTATAAAGCCCTTAACGGCCTGGGCCCCACCTATCTGCAAGACTGCCTCACTCTCTGTGTTCTGGATCAGCCCCTGTGGTCTGCCGGGAGTGCCCTTCTTGATGTCCCCCGGGTTGCATGGGGGTCGACTATGGAGAGGGCGTTCTCGGTGGCTGCACCTAGGCTGTGGAACTCCCTTCTGACAGAGGCCTGGGTGGCCCTGGACCATGCCTCTTTTTGTCGTTATTGTAAGACTTGGCTGTTCCACCGGTCCTTCGTCAAGAGGGATGGGATGGGAGGGTAGGGTGGAGTGGAGTGGGAAGGGGTTTTTGTTTTGATTCTGTGGCACCCCCTTTTGATATTTTGCTTGATTATTTAGTGATTATTTACGTTTTTTATAGTTTGTATGTTTTAAAAATATTTTATACTTGTAAGCCACCTTGAGCTACTATATGTTGGAGAGATGGAGTAAAAATATTGTAATAAAAATCAAATAAAATTGACCAGGCTATGGAGCAGGTGTGTGTGTGTGTCTGGCCAGGACTTGCCTCCCTCCTGTTAGTAGGGGCGGGAAAACCGGTAAATCCGGTATCCGATAATGCCGGTACCGGGCGTACCGGCATTATCGGATTCGACCCGGTAATCCGGTCCGGGTACCGGATTCCGGGTTCCGGATTTTTTTACATTGCAGCCATTTAAAAATGGCTGCAATGTAAAAAACTTAAAGCCCCAGCAAAAAAGTTTAAAAAAACAAACCCTCCCCGAGTCCAGGCTGCGCGGGTGGAAGGGGGGACACCCCCCACCCACCCTGCCCAGCCTGGATTTTTGTTTAAAAAAAGAC
>QEPC01001090.1:1083648-1114278 GCA_003113815.1 Sphenodon punctatus | reverse complement strand
GGTGCACCCCCTCCACAAGAGGGAGCACCACCTCCCCCGCCCGGCCCACCACCATCACCTCCGTCTTATCGGGACTGAGCTTCAGTCTGCTCTGCCATAGCCAACTCGACACGGCCTCCAAACACTGAGATAGCACGGAGACGGCAGAGCCTGGGTAAGCTGAAAAAGAGAGGTAAAGCTGGGTATCATCAGCGTATTGGTGGCAATGCACACCAAACCCTCTCACGATCTCCCCCAAGGACTGCATATATACATTAAATAATAAAGGAGACAAGATTGAACCTTGCAGAACGCCACAGTCCAGGGCCCGGGGGCTAGATTTTCTGCTCCCAAGACAACCCACTGGGTCCTCCCCAAGAGGAATGACTGGAACCAACCAAGGGTGGTCTCATCCCCCTCCACAAGAGGGGGCACCACCTCCCCCGCCCAGCCCAACACCATCACCTCCGTCTTATCGGGACTGAGCTTCAGTCTGCTCTGCCATAGCCAACTCAACACGGCCTCCAAACACTGAGATAGCATGGAGACGGCAGGGCCTGGGTAAGCTGAAAAAGAGAGGTAAAGCTGGGTATCATCAGCGTATTGGTGGCAATGCACACCAAACCCTCTCACGATCTCCCCCAAGGGCTGCATATATACATTAAATAATAAAGGAGACAAGATTGAACCTTGTGGAATGCCACAGTCCAGGGCCCGGGGGCTAGATTTTCTGCTCCCAAGACAACCCACTGGGTCCTCCCCAAGAGGAATGACTGGAACCAACCAAGGGTGGTCTCATCCAGATGCCCCAGGTCACGCAACCGTCTCAACAGCAGCCCATGGTCCACTGTATCAAACGTGGCCGAGAGATCTAGCAGGACCAGTAATGTCCTGCGTCCATCTCCTGGTGAAGATCATCTACCAAGGCCACCAACACCGTCTCCATACCATGGCTGGGCCGAAACCCTGATTGAAAGGGGTCGAAAAAACTGATGCTGTCCAGGTGAGCCTGGAGCTGCAGGGCCACTGCCCGTTCGATAACCTTCCCTAAAAAGGGAAGGTTAGAGATGGGGCGGTAACTGGCGAGTGCGTCCACATCCAAAGATGGCTTCTTCAACAGGGGGCACACCACCGCCTCCTTGAGACTGGGGGCAAACTCCCCTGCCGAAGGGACGCATTGATAATCCCCACCAGCACCGACCCCAGTATCTCCCTGGAGGCTTTCACCAACCAGGACGGTCAAGGATCTAATTCACAACTAGTGGCCCTCACTGACCCCAGGATCTCCACAGTATCGGCTGGTGTCACTTCCTGAAACTCATCCCAGAAAGATGGACCAGACGGCGCCTCCATCACCTCACACTCTATTCCTACTGTCTCTAATCCAGTGTCGAAGTTGCTCTGGATCAGAGCGATCTTGTCTGCAAAGTAGATGGCAAACTCCTCAGAGCGGGCCTGGGACAAGTCCCCGTCCAGGCGGAGGGAGGCCAGACTGACCAGCTCCCGCACCACCCGGAACAGCTCAGCTGGACGCAACTTTGTAGATGCTATGCCTCAACGTAGGACCGCAAATGGGCCCTGCGGAGAAGTCGGTCGGCTCCAGAGCAAGTCCGACACCAGCATTGCTCTAGTCACCTGCCTTCCTGCTTCATACCTCACAGCCCCTCAGTAAACCAAGGGGCCCTGCAACGTTGAGACAGGAGCAGGGGATGTCTCGGAGCCACCCTGTCAATGGCCTCCCCAAGCAGGATGTTCCAAGCCTGGACAAGTTCATCCACAGAGCGGCTGGCAGAGTCCAGGGTTATGGTGGCAGAAACGTATATGCTGACCCAGCTATACCTCTTGTTTTTAACTGACCCAGACTCTGCAGTCTCGGTGCTTTCCCAGTGCCTGGAGGAAGTGGCTGACTGGATGCGGCGGAGCAGACTGAGGCTGGATCCCGATAAGACGGAGGTGATGTTGGTGGGTTGGGTGGGGTCTGCCCTCCGATGCCTCCCCGGGTCTGAAGCTTGGGAGTTCTGTTGGACCCATCTTCGACTGGATTGCCAGGTAGAGGCGGTGGTGAAGGAAGCCTTTTGCTAGCTACATCTTGTGCAGAGGCTCCAGCCATATGTTTCGGACTCTGACCTGGCCACCCTCATTCATGCGTTCATCACCTTGAAGCTGGATTACTGCAACGCACTCTACGTGGGGCTGCCCCTGGTGACAATTTTGAAGCTGCAACTGGTACAGAATGCGGGGGCCCGTCTTTTGACAGGGATGGGCCGTAGGGAGCACATAACACCTGTGCTCCAAGCTCTGCACTGGTTGCCTATAATGTTCTGAGCCCGATTCAAGGTGCTGGTTTTAATTTATTCATTTATTTATTTCTTAACATTTCTATGCTGCCCCCTCATGCCCACAGCATCTCGGGGTGGCTAACAACACAATAAAACAATAAAATACATTAAAACCAACATCAATTTAAAAATAATTTAAAATCCCCCAACCCTAACCCTACCCTCCAATTCCCCCAAATTCCCTACCCCACCCCACCAATCTCCCCCATTTACCCCTTCCTACCCCCTCCCCTCCAAAGGCCTGGGCGAACAGCCAAGTCTTGCATGCCCGCCAAAAGGCAAGCAGACCTGGGGCCAGGCGGGCTTCCTTCGGTAGGGAGATCCACAACCGTGGCCCGATCACCAAGAATGCCCTCTCCATGGTGGCCCCCCACCTTACATGGGGGACCTCCAGATGGGCGCCCCCAGTGGATCGGAGGGTTTGTCTTGAGTCCCCGAGATAAGAGGGGTCGATACCGTATAGGGCTTTGTATACCAATACTAACACCTTGAACTTGGCTCGGTACGCTATAGGCAGCCAGTGCAGAGAACGGAGCACTGGTGTAATGTACTCATGGCGACCCGTCCCCATAAGGAGACGGGCCGCCGCATTCTGCACCAGCTGCAGCCTCTAAACCAATATCAAGGGAAGCCCCACGCAGAGCTCGTTGCAGTAGTCGAGCCTCGAGGTAACGAAGGCATGGATGAGAGTGGCCAGGTCGGGTCTGGAGAAGTACGGACGCAGTCTCTGCACCAGATACAGCTGGCGGAAGGCGGCTTTAGCCACCACCTCCACCTGCCGATCCAGGCGGAGGTCCGCATCCAAAATCACCCCCAGACTCCGAACCTGCTGGGCAACCAGAGGGCAGACACCCCCCCCCCCCATAGGGGGAGCCGACACCTCCTTCGCCCTCCCCGCTACCATCACCTCCACCTTGTCTGGATTCAGCTTCAGTCTGCTCTGCCTCATCCAATCCGCCACGGCCTCCAGACACTGGGAAAGTACCGAGAAGGCAGGACCTGGGCAGAGTGGCGCTGGGCACCTCCACATGTGGCCAGATCCTTGACCCACCCCAGGGCATGGTGGGACCTCTGACAGCAGGCTGCGTGCCCGGGTTCCCTGCCAGGGCTGGGGGGGGGGGGGACAAGTCAGGTCATGTGGCCTACTCCCCTTGCCCACCCAAAGTGTGGTGGTTGCAATCGGGCCAGCCTTATCCCACGTGGCTGCACCTGAGATGACAAGTCCAAAGAAGGGCAATGGAGGAGTAAGCAATACAATCACATAGTTAGATGAGTAAATACATGAGTATTTAAGGTTATATCATGTTTTGGTTTTTAAAGTTAAGTCTCAATTGAACAGGGCTGGCTGGCTACACAGATATTGAGAGACTAGCAATGCCTACATTAGATCTAGTACATGCATACTAGTTCTTCTAACATTAACAGCACTCTTGCCTAAGATTAGAAGGATGTGTAAGAACTTGCAGAGGAGGAAGCTGGGTTAGAATTCTGCATGGGCTCTGTGCAGTCTGATAAGATTTAATAGCAAGAACTTCTATCCCAAAGACAAAGAAAAGAGCCCTCCTGTTCCTTGCTGTTACAACACCGTTGTCAATGCACATTTTTCAAGTGAACTTTATTTCGATTGGACCATTGTTTGAACACAATTGTAGAAAATGCCATTAGCTGACATTTTGACCACAGCTGACCAATCAGTGTGGAACAGGGCAAATTGTGTTCACCGTTGGGTCAGAGAACCATGAATATTGGGAATTTTGGGAAATTCCCTTTCAGATCATCTTCAATTCCTAGTTGTCTATGAGGAGTCATACCTAATTATTCAAATATTTTGAAAACTAAAAAATCTGGTTGTAAATCAGGTTTTAGGTTTTGGGAAGTGGCAATGCATGCCATGGCTCACAATACATTGACTTGGGGGCAGGGATTGTTTCAGAATTCTGTATGGGGAACATTTACATTTTGTATAAATGCAGGGATTGGAATCAGCAGAATCTTTAGGGAAAAAGGTGTTTGAATGGTTCTGCTAGGAATCTGCTGGTAAATGAAGCGGAATCATTCAAAAGAGATCTGCAGGGCCAGTTTTATCCTATTATTTTAAAAGCAGAGGGTGGCCCAAACCTCAAAATTCAGATCTGGGTCAAGAATCTCCAAGGATGGATCCAAGGGTTTGCCCCTTCTTAATGATACCCAAATCTCTTTGAGTGCCATCCCTTTCCAAAACTACCTTTGGGATAGTTTGGGAAATACCTCTAACCTATTCTGGGGGATATTTCTGAAAAGGGCTGGGAATTGGAGCCCCACTTAGAGTAAATACATGTCAGACCTGGGGACCTTCCTCTGTGTTTAGGGCAGAGCATGTCTTATTTAAAAGAGAAGTGAGAGAGAGACTATCTGAGGGAAAGATACTGCAGTACAATCCTGGTGTGAATAATTGAAGTGGAATCTGGAATGCACACCGCCTTATCAGGGAGTTCTGGAGACCGTGTCTGATCAGAAGAACTGACTGTTACCTGAGATGTAATGGAGAAGTTGCTGGCCCAAGGCAATGTAGTCTCAGCCTACTGTGCAACAGAGACACCAGGGTCGGTCGGTCGGTCGGGGGGGCACCCCCCACCCCCTTGTAGAGCACAAAGTCTATGTGATTTGAAAACCGGGCACCAGTCCAAAGCCTAAACACAACTACACAAAGTGATCACACAGTGATGCCAAGGGCAGCCAGCAGCTTGCTTGTGAGAAACAGATGCCAGGATTTCTTAGCCACAGATGCCAAAGAAGGCGTGAGAATCCTGTAGTCTCCTCTCATTTACTTATGCCACTGAACATGCCCTGAGCTAATCTGCTCTTCAAAACACCTGTGTCCTGCTACACTGTAGCAGGGTGCTCGTACAGATCTACCTATGCTGCACCTCTGCAGAATGGTCACATTTGCTAGTGCAGCTAGGTAGGACCTTCCTTTCCACAGAACTCTGGGTGCTTTTAGACAAGTGCCTGCCCACACACCCATCATGCATGTTGCATAGGGTTGCCACCTATGTATATTTTTCCAGGGCACTTATGAAAAATACATGTTGCAGGGCCTGCATTGGTACCACAGGTGCCAATGCAGGCCCTGCAACATGTATTTTTCATAACTGCCCTGGAAAAATATACATAGGTGGCAACCTACATGTTGCAGGGCTGCATTGGTGCCCTATGCAGCCCTGCAACATGCATGATGGGTGGGCGACTAGTTGATAATGGGTGGGGAGGCACTTGTCTAAAAATATCCATTATCATGCAAACACTCATCCAGCTAAACCCACCAGCCCAGATCCTTGGGCCTGGCTGTGCAATGCCTGGTGCAGAAATTAAAGGACTGGACTGGCTGCTTTTTATACCCTTTGCCTGACCACTAAATGAAGGCTTGGTGAACTGCACCTCTCTCACCTACTTTGGAAAGGTACTTGGTACCAATCCCACACTGGCTAACATGGAGGTCTACTAACAAAAGGGTCTGGAAGCAGGCCATGGGTGAGGCCATGGAATCTGTGTGATTGGTGTGGAGAGGTTTTGGGTGCAGTTCTAGAATTAGGGGACCTGTCAATTGGTCTATGGTTATTAGGGATGTGTGAACGCGGTTTGGATGTTAGGAGTTCGGGCCGAACTCGGCCTGTTCAGATGACCGAACCGAATGTTCGAACAACCGAACAGTTCAGAAAAGTTCTAATGAGTTCGGGGGTGGGGAAAACGTGTCTGGAAGGGGGAGGCAGCTGAAGAGCAGACTTCCTGGCACCAGGGGTGGATATCAGGGGTGGTTTCAGGGCCAAATGATACCGATATCGATTTTTTTTTCCGATTTTGGTATCGGTATCGATAGCGCTATTTTCAGATGAACTGAACAACTGAACCTGAACTTGGGTTTCGAACTGAACATCCGAACCACGTTCTGTTTGCACATCCCTAATGGTTATAAGAGGGTTGATCTCTATCCCACACTCTTCCTGCATAGGACTAAATTACTCTGTCTTTATGCATTGTTCAATATACCTAGTAAATCATCTCTCTTGTACAGTAATTATAATTATCATTTATATAGCATCAACAATGTGCGTGGCACAGAACAGTTATGATGGGCAGGTCCCTGCCTCAAGGAGCTTACAAATAAAGTTGAGATGGTACAGGTGCATGCATTTGATTTAGTTACAGGGCTGGAGGGGGATCCTGAAGATAAACAGTCAAACAATTGAAAGTACACAAGTGCACCCAGCAGTTTACAGCATGTTTCAAACTACTGCACATTGTGTTAATCAAATGAAGAGTAGGAAATAAGTGACTGAAGTTACCAGTGCAGAAAAAAATCCCATCTCAAATACAGGGGTGTATTCATTTATTTTTCGCACAGATATTTTTACTCCTGGAATGGTCTCTAAAACCTGTTAATTTCCCGCAAGATAGGAATGGATGGTTGTGGGATAATCCCATGAATTCTAACAGCAGTGGACACAGCAGCTACAAATGTCACTGAGATGAAAGCTGCCATCTCTTTGGAATGAAGGTGAATCTAAAGTGGGAGAGGGAAGCCTGTCTTGTTCCATGGCATCTATGTAATTCGTAGTGGTGGGGGGAAAGGGAGGGTGGCTTATTCAGTTGCTTCTCAGTGACACCTGTCTATCTTAGGTGTGTCTAGGGTGCCCATTGAGGTAGTATCTGAGCTCCATCTCAGCTGTCTGAAAGCTCGTAACAGAAAACTGACATTCGATCTGACTCCTATTTTATCTAATCTCCTCTATCTATAGCATGCTGGGCTACTGGGTATCAGAGCACCTTGAAGAAATTACACAGAGTCAACAACCTTCCTTGGAAGTGTCTTTCTGTCTCGGAATAAACTACAATTAATCCTAATGGAAATAGCTGTTTGCTGGCTTTAGAGAAAGGGAGAAGCAAATTAGTACTCCGCTTCCTCAATGAGGTGTGAATGACCAATGTGGTATATGTAAAAGGGGTACTGCTTAATGTGGTAAGAGTTCTAATGCTCACATGGGTGTAATGATGATTAATAGTACTAGTAGTTCTAGAGTGTTTCACAAATTGTAAGATGTAACTAATTAATTTTCTTCACAACACCTCCATGTGGAAGCTAGGTAACAGGATAATTCTCCACCATTATAGGCAATGGGAGGGCACCCATTGACTTTAATGGTGGAGGCTTCTTATCTTCATGTAACAGATGGTGAACCTGAGGTAGAAGAGAAGTGCTTTGCTCAAAGTTACTTAAGAGAGTGCCAGAGGCAAGATTAAAATCTAGGCTGCCAGCTCCAAAGCATAGATGAGTAGTGCTCTATGCAGTAAATGACAGGCAGAAATTTGGAGGTGAATTTGTGCCACCATTGTACTCCCTCAGTTCTCAAGCCTAGAGGAGCCAGTTTGGCCCCTGAGAAGTTCTTTAATTTATGGCCACCTATAACAGCCCAGCCCCGATGGGTCATTATGGTAGTTGGGAATCACTGAAGTGGAGCACTTTCCCAACACAGCAGGGACTGTCAGGTGTAAAGTTAGCTACAGCAGCTCTCTGCCAAGAGGGTGGCCAGATATGCAAATTTTAGAGGGCACTTATGAGAAATCCAGGTTGCAGGGTTGCACTGGAGCCAATGCAGCCCTGCAACCTGTATTTCTCATACATGTCCTCTAAAATGTTCATACCAACCTGGCCCCCCTACCTGTCAATCAGGGATTCCCCTGAAGCATAGGATTCCCCGGCGGGGTGCTTCGACTTGCATTAGTAGAAAGGCACAAAGTAATTATATAATAATGTTCCAGGTCTTCTGACTTACAACACAGCAATCACACTCTCTTTTTAGGAGTACCTGCATACTATGCAGCTGCAAATCCAGCACAAGATTTTGGTCTTTATCCTTCTGTGATGGGTTAATAAAGCTTACTCCTTGTTGTATGGGATGAATTTGCCATTACTGTAGTGCCAGCTAAAGGGCCTGGAGACAGCACTATAGCATCTCAAGTCAGGCTGAGCTAACAGAGCCTGCAATTAATAGGGGATCATGTGCTCAAGTCATATAAATAAATGAAAGGGACAGAGTCATCCCTTGGAGGTTCGTCACCTTTTAGGCACTCATGCATACCTTAAACACACTGGGCCAGCACAACAGCTCAGGAACAAAATGAGCAATTAATTAAACAAATGTACAGTAACAGAGGTAACGGAGTAACTATCTACACAGTGGGAAAGCTTCCTGGAGCCATGTCACCTGACCAGAGCCACAGCTGAAAGGGGGGGGGGAGAGTGCACATGCAAGGAAGAAAAAAAAAGTCAGAAGGGGGTATGTAATGTATCCAGAACAAGAAAGCTGGATTCTGACTTCACTTGCCTTAGTGGGTGGGGTTGGATTTTTCTGCAGGGATCCTTGGTCAGTTTGCCAATAACTTAAGGGCACTTCTGTTCCTTCATGTCCATAATCTTCATTGCCCAGCCCCCTTGTAACTAGCATGATATGCTCTGATCCCCAATCCCCAACATGTGGACCCAAAGTTGATTTTTATTTGGCCCTTTTTCAGTTCCTGGATCTGGCTCTTGAATCCATCCGCTACTGTCAAGCACCTAAGGAGCACACTCGGGGGGAGGCAGCAGAGAGGAAGGTATATTCACAGGTAAGGGTTGAATTTATAGCCCAGAGCCATAATTTGAACCCTCTGCAGTGCTCCCTTCCCCTGTCTTGACCACCCACTTAGCCATGCACTCTATCGCAGCTGCCACAGCCTTTCCCACATCACAATCCCACGTATATATCCACACTCTGCCAACCCTTATTTGTACCCTGCAAATCTCTCCTCTTTCCTTCCTCAGATAATTGTTTGGTACAGAAATAACTTGATTCTGTGAATTAAGCACAAATATGAGAATTTGGAATGATGCATAGACTCATTGGGTGCTAACAAATGGCACAGTAAACACTGGGGTGAGTGCTGCACTCACACACATGCCATGAATGCCAAATCTAAGGGGAGGTGGGGGTAGGCAGGAGTGGTAGGCAGGCTTCTGGATCCGATCAAACCAAAGCCTCCTGGGGTGAAAGCAACACAAGAGTCCAATGGCTGAAGGCAGCCAACAGGAACCCTTGGAAATCCCATATACCCAAGCAGTCAGCTGCTACTACTACTCATCATTTCTATAGTGCTACTAGGCATATGCAGTGCTTTACAGTCACAGATTCCGCCAGTTATATCTGGTGTGGAGGCTGCGTCCGTTCGTCTCCGGCCCGGACCTGGCCTCCCTCATCCAAGCCTTCGTCACCTCGAGGCTGGACTACTGCAATGCGCTCTACGTGAGGCTGCCCTTGTTCCTGGTTCGGAGGCTGCAGCTAGTGCAGAATGCGGCGGCCCACCTCCTGTCGGGGCCGTCGGGAGCATATAACACCTGTGCTCCGGACTCTGCACTGGCTGCCGATAGCGTACTGAGCCAGGTTCAAAGTATTGGTGTTAATATACAAGGCCCTTCACGGTCTGGGCCCCTCATACCACAGGGACCGCCTCACCCTCCGTGCCCCAGAGCAGCTCCTTCGGTCCGCCGGGGGTGCCTTCTTGGAGGTCCCCCGTGTTAAGCGGGGGGCCACAATGGAGAGGGCATTCTCGGTGGCCAGGCTGCGCTGCACCTCTGGAATTCCTTCCCAGAGGAAGCTCGCCTGGCCCCAAGCCTTTTGACATTTTGGTGAATCTGTAAGACCTGGCTGTTCACCCAGGCCTTTGGGGAGGGGGGAGGGTGGGGGTGGGGGAGTTTTATCTTCCCCCACCCTTATTTATTTATTATCCCAGCCTGTTTTATTGTAGTGTTTTTATGGATTGGTTTTATTATTATATTGTTTATAAATTTATACATTGTTTTATAATTAACGTGTTAGCCGCCCCGAGCTGTTCACAGGAGGGGCAGGATACAAATTGAATAAATAAATAAATAAATAAATAAAATAGGTCCCTGCCCAGTGGGCTTACAATCTAAGATGGACAAAGATGAGGGGAACACACAAGGAAAGACAGATGCACACACATTCCCATTTTACAGATGGGGAACTGAGTTGAGAAGTTATTTGTCCAAGGCCACCCAGTGAGTTCATTGGCAAAGATGAGATTCAAACAGCTTAGCCACTACACCACACTGGCTCAGAAACAGTCTCCTTGGCATAATGTGTGGATTTGCTACGTGCTACCAAAGTAAAACCCCTTGTCTTCTCCCCTGTCTCTCCCACTGTCCCCTCTCCCTGCCTCCCCCTCCTTGTCTTTTAGATTGTAAGCCACAGGCAGGGACTGCGTCTATTTCTATGTTCTGTACAGCGTCAGGCACATGGCTGGCGCTATATAAATGTGAAGAAGAAGAAGCCGCTGTGAGGGTAAGGCTCCTTTAAGAGAGGACTGGAAGAACAACCATAGAGATAGAAGAAGAAGGGGCAGGGCCAGAGAGAGAGAGAGAGAGAGGGAGGCAAGCAAGCAAAAGGAACAGCCATGTTGAGAGGGTAAGGAGCTCCTACAAATGGAGTTGGTGTAATACAGTTATAATAAAGTAGTACTTGTTAGTATACTACCGTCTCCAGACATGCAATTTACAGAAAACAGCACATGGTACCAGGAGTGGGGTGCAGATCAGCAAAGTGGTTGTGCAGCGGGGAAAAGTGAGTAAAAAAGGCAAACATGGAACAGCTGAGGATCCCATGCATGCTAGATCTCTCAAATCATGCTGCAGACAATTGGTAAAGCTTTAAACAGCAGTTTGATTTGTTCATGGAAGCCAGTGGAGCTGTGGAAAAAACAGACACGAGGAAGGTAGATCTTTTATTGAATCTTGCAGGCCCGCAAGCTGCTGATCTGTTTAATACCTTTTCACTAACTGCTGAAGAAAAATCCAAATATGATGTTGTGATAAAGAAGCTTGAGGAACATTGTGTACCAAGTAAAAATGAGACTTTTGAGAGAGATGTTTTTCATACAAGAAAACAAAAGGAGACTGAAACATTTCAGAGCTTTGTGACTGATCTGAGAAGGCTCAGCCAGACTTGTAATTTTGGAGAATGGGCTGACTCATTAATAAGGAATCAAATTGTTTTGGGAGTGCAGGATTACAGACTAAGAGGCAGATAGTTAGAAATTAAAGATCTCACCTTGGGAAAAGCAATTGAAGTGTGTCAAGCTGCTGAACTCACACAGCAGAGAGTGGACTTGGTGGAGGGAAAGAGCTGTGCTGAGTCGGTGGACAAGATTGTGGCTTCAGGGAGTCACAGCAGGGCGCAGAAAGAATCCTGGCCAAAGACTGAGGGCGCTTTTAAATGAGACAAGAAACGCGGCTGATCCTTTGATCAGCCGCGTTTCTTTGCGCTCGTTTAAATTACAAACTTACATTTAAGCCGGCGTCAGACCGAGCAGGCGATCCTGCCCCCTCCGATGCGGATCGCCGCTGTGCCGGCTTCACGGCACACTTCCCGGATATTTTGTCAAGTGCGCATGCGCACTGAGTCTCTACGCCAGGTCTGATGCTCTTCTGAGCATCAGACCCGGCGTAGAGAGAAAGGCGGGGGGGATATGCCGGCACTTAACGATCCCGCTTGTCAGCGGGATCGTCTAAAAGCGCCCTGAGTTTGAACAAATGGAACAGCAAGCAAAAAGCTGCAGGCAATGTGATAGCGTGCATGCACCACAACAATGCAGGGCCTATGGGAAAACTTGCAACAGGTGCAAAAAGATGGGAGATTTTGCTAGAGTTTGCAGACAACAGCAGACTGCAGAGAAAAAACTACAGAGTGTGCACACAGTGTTGCAGGAAGAAAGAGGTTCTCCTCCAGTAAGGAGGAGTTCTACATTAATGTCTTACAGAAACCAGTGTCTCCAAAGGATTGGAATATTACTTTGGAGACAAATGACAGTATGGTGACTTTCAAACTGGACACTGAAGCACAAACAAATGTGATCAATGAAAAGGTAGTAGCTGGGTTACAGAGAGCACCCAGCTCTAGGGACAAAAGAAAAGTAAAACTGAGAGCATATGGGGGGAGAATAATTTCTGTTGGAACCTGTGAACTAGAAGTTAAGTGGGATAATAAGACCCAAAAATCATTGTTTGTCATTGTATCTGAGGATGATGAGCCACCTATATTGGGTCTTCAAACACGTGAAGTGTTGGGTTTAATAAAAAAAATATATCCCATTGGGGAGCAAGCAAAGGGACAGGGTAAAACTCTGGCTGTTCCGGGCTGTTCCGGCCCGTTCCGGGTTTTACCCTGTCCCGCAAGCAAATGGTAATATGGAAGATCACTTTACTGATGATTTTGAGGAAATAGGAAAACTGAACATGGAATATAATATAGAATTAACTATACCAAATAGACCAACGATACATGCTCCTAGAAATGTTCCATTAGCATTGTGAAAATTTTTTAAAAGTGAACTGGATAACTTGGTTGACCTACAAATTATAGAAAAGGTTGAAGAGCCGACAGAGTGGGTTCACTCTTTGGTGATAGTAGAAAAGAAGGATGGCTCTCTGCGTCTCTGTTTAGATCCCAAACAGTTAAATGAATATGTTAAAAGAGAGCACTTTCCAATCCCCACTAGGGAAGAAATTCTGGGTGAGTTGGCAGGGGCAAAATATTTCACTACTTTGGATGCCTCCAGTGGATTTTTGCAGGTGCCTCTCACAAAACGCAGTACACGGTTATGCACTTTTAACACACCATTTGGGAGATATTGTTTTTTGAGATTACCATTTGGTTTGAAGTCCTCTCCTGAAGTGTTTCATAGGAAAGTGCAGCAAATCTTTGAGGGCATAAAGGGTACTAAAGTGTATATTGATGATATCCTTATGGGGGGAAAGACCCTGGAAGAACACAATCAGAGGCTGCAGAGAGTACTGGAAAGGGCTAGGGCTGCAGGCCTCAAGTTAAACAAATGCAAATTTAGAATGCAGGTGATAACATACCTGGGGGAGAGGTTAACAGATCACGGAGTCCAGGTAGACCCTGCAAGAATACAGACAATGATAAACATGCCGCCACCCACAGACAAAGATGGGGTGCAAAGGTTTCGGGGAATGATAAATTTTGTGGGGAGATGTATACCTAACCTAGCTGAGTGTACTACTCATTTAAGATCACTGTTGGTGAAAAATGCACAGTGGACATGGGAGGGCTATCATCAGAAGGAGTTTGAAAAACTGAAAGAGCTGATGCAAAAGGCTCTGGTACTGCGTTATTATGATAGCTCACATCTGACCAAGTTGTCTACAGATGCCTCTAAAGAGGGCATTGGGGCAGCTCTGATGCAAAAATATGCAGAATACTGGTGGCCTGTAGCTTATGCATCTAGGGCTCTGACCCAGGCAGAATGTAATTATGCACAGATAGAAAAAGAGGCATTAGCTCTGGTGTTTGGATGCAAGAAATTTCATATTTTTATTTATGGCAGACCAATTGAGGCTGAAACAGATCACAAGCCTCTTGTTTCAATTGCAAAAAAGGGATTGTATGATACTCCTCCTAGGCTGCAGAGGCTTTTTTTTCCCAATTACACTTGTATGAACTAAACCTTCAATAGGAGCCAGGTAAAGATCTTGTAGTAGCTGATACCCTGTCTAGAGCATATGATAGGACAGTTACTAGGCAAAAGATGGAAGCTGATAGAATTCATGTCAACTTAATCAGGAAAGTGTATCTAGTCTCAGATGCGATGTGGGCAAGGATGGCAGAAGCAACTGCATATGATGAGACTTTGCAAAAAATGATCAGGGCTATTACAGATGGTTGGCCTGGCCATCATATACCAGCACCATACAACCATTACAAAGCTGAACTGTCAGTGCTGGATGGGATTTTACTGAAAGGGAAGAGTCTGGTGATTCCAAGAAGCATGCAAAGGGATATGCTTGAAAGACTGCATGAAGGGCACTTGGGCATTGAGAAGTGCAAACGGAGGGCCAGAGATGTTTTGCTTTGGCCACAAATGAACAGTGAAATAGAAGCACTTGTGCGAGGGTGTTCGGTTTGCCAGCAGTACAGGTCATGTCAGCCAAAACAACCTATGCTGGTGCTCAAAGAGCCTGTAGCCGCATGGACAAAAGTGGGAAGAGATCCATTTGTGTATGCAGGAAAACAATATGTACTAATTGTGGACTATTTTTCTCACTATCCAGAGGTTGCCTTATTAACAAGTACCACAGCTTCTCAGGTCATTGAAAAAAATCAAGTCTATTTTCGCTAGGCATGGCATACGAGAGGTGGTTCGAACAGATAATGGCCCTCAATTTGCTTGTCAGGAATTCAAAAACTTTTCACAGGTATATGGGTTTCACCATATCACCTCAAGCCCCATATATCCACAGTCTAATAGCCTTGCTGAAAATGAGGTAAAAATTGTCAAGAAACTGCTAAAAAAAGCACAGGAGACAGGCGCGGACCAACGTTTAGTTTTATTGAACTATAGGGCATCACCATTGGAACATGGAAAGGCTCCTGCTGAGCTTCTCTTTGGAAGATGTATTCGAACAAGGTTGCTGTGTTTATTAGAGAGTGAGTGAGATGGATAATCTGAGGTACATTTACAAAAAGAATGTATGAAATGAAAGCAAAAGGCTTATTATGACAAGGGCTCCAAAGAATTGACACCACTGCAGCCAAATGACCAGGTACTCGTTTATGATGGCGCAGCATGGACATAGAAAGCTAAAGTCATCAAAGAACAAGCTCCACGGTCATATCTTGTAAAAACAGCTGATGGTCAATCATACAGAAGGAACGGACGGCATCTTCAACTCATTGCGGGACGCAATGAGGAGTATAAACCTGAGACATTGCAACCTGCACAAACTAATACAGGATCAGCACAGTCTGAACAAAGGGAGAGTGAACTGATGCGAATGCCAGAAAGCCAGGCACAAAGTCAATCACAGGGTGAGCATATATTACATAGATCTATAAGAGTGCGCAAAACACCTAGATCTATAAGAGTGCGCAAAACACCACGGAGACTGATTGAAGACTGCTGAAATTACGCAGGACTGAAATGTGGAGGGTGTCTATCTGCAGATTTATCCTGTTATTTCGTTATGGTGTGTTGTGTTTTGTTGTTCTGGTATGTTGGTATAAAAAAAAAAAAAAGGGAGGGAGATGTGAGGGTAAGGCTCCTTTAAGAGAGGACTGGAAGAGCAACCATAGAGATAGAAGAAGGGGCGTGGCCAGAGAGCGAGACAAGCAGAAGGAGCAGCCATGTTGAGAGGATAAGGAGCTCCTACAAATGGAGTTGGTGTAATACAGTTATAATAAAGTAGTACTTGTTGGTATACTATCATCTCCAGACGTGATTTACAGAGAACAGTAGTCACTGCTGCTGCTGCTTTGCAATCCCAGATCCCTGCTCTAATCCACGCTGACCACAGCTCCCTGATTGTTTGCTCATTGTCCCAGATGCCTACTGCTCCTACCTGTTGCAGATCCTGAGTTCTACACACACACACACAGGCAACCTAACTGATGGCATGCCAACACATGAGCACTCATTAGCCTGGATTTCAAACATCCTCTACCTTAACAGTTTGGCCACAAATGGACGCCTTTGGTACTCGATAGTGCCACAACCATTCCCAGGAGAAAGGAAGGTAGAGGATGACCCATTTGCCAATGGAGTTTGAAGTCCAGTCTCCACTAACAGCCACAGTCTCCACTGTAGTCACAGCCATTTTCTCAGACCAGCAGCAGTCCACTTACTGTGGTGGAGTGGCCCCTTTAAGAGAACCAGGAATACAACTAGGAGGCTGGGGAGAGGGCTTGGTGCTGAGGTTTTTAGTTATCCTAATAAAGGCTGTTAAACTGGAGCCTCTGGAGTCTGCGGTCTCTTATTTGGAGCCACTACATGGTGTCAGAGTTTGAAAATAGAACCTGTGCCTCCTCAGATGACAGAGGCACTAGTTTGCAGGAACAGAGGAAGACAGAAACTGAGTGCTCATGCAAATGGATCATTTCAAGCCTCCAGAGCCGCTTGCACTGCATGGAAACATGGCCGAGAACTGGAGGTACTGGGAACAATGCTTCAACCTGTACCTGACAGCATCTGGAGCAAAGGAAGAGGCCAAGGAAAGGCAAGTGGCCATTTTGTTACACTGTATTGGAGAAGACGCCCTTGAGGTATTCCATACTTTCACTTTTCCTGAAGCTGAGGGCCCAAAGGACATAGGGGATTCTGCAAAATTCAGGGCTTACTGCAACATGCACAGAAATGTGGTGTTTAAGAGGTACATATTCTGGATTTGCAAACAGACCCAGGGAGACACAATGGAGCAGTTCATCACTGAACTTAAAGTAAAAGCAAAGAACTGTGAGTTTGGCCTCACCATGAGTGAGATGATTCGAGATAAAATTGTTTTTAGCACAAGAGAGGAAAGACTGAAGGAGAGGCTCCTGCGAGACGCTGACCTCACTTGAAAAAACAGTGGATATATGCTGTGCAGCTGAGGTGACAAAGGCCCAGCTCCAAGCTGTGGTGAAGCAGGGCAGAACTGTGGAGAGGGAATAACTGCATGTGAATGTGTGCAAGAGCAGACCCCTGCTAGAAATGTTGAAGTGGTCAAGGTGCTGCCAAAGCAACGGGAAAAACTGAGAAATGCAAGATTTGCCCACACTGTGAAGAAGTTCATGCCCCACGATGTTGCCCAGCATATGGGAAGGCCTGTTATTAGTGTGGGACCCAGAATCATTTTGCTAGGGCATGCAAAGCTGAGCTCAAGCAGCCCTAGAAGGGGCAATCAAAACGTCAGGTGCATGAACTGGACATGGGCAGTTTATTTGTAGGTGTTGTGACCCAGGCAAACCCCAAGCAAACTACAATACCAGGGGATAGATGGTATGCTGAACTCAACCTGAAGGGACTCCCAGTAACGTTCAAACTGGACACAGGAGCAGAGGCCAATATCCTGCCACTTCGGATATTCAGAGAAATACCCAGGAAAAAAAGAAACTCTCCAAATGCCAGGTTACACTTGTCGCCTTTGGAGGGACCAAGATAAGGCCCCCAGGAACAGCTGACATTGAGTGTCAAGTTCCAGGAAAGTATACCAATTTATCATTCTTTGTGACTGATATTTCTTCACTCTCAATATTAGGCAGATCAGCATGTGAGACCCTGAACCTAATCCACTTGGTTGACTCCCTAGATGCAAATGAACCTCTCACAAAGGAAAGCCTACTTACAGCCTACTCAGATATATTTGAAGGCCTCAGAGTTTGAGGGAGAGCATCACATCCACACAGATCCTCAAGTAGTACCTTGTTATACATAGATGTTGAAAGATTCCCCCTGCAGTATTTGACAGATTGAAGGATGCCTTACACCAGATTGAACCGGCAGGAGTAATATCCAGAGTTATGGGACCAACAGACTGGGTCAACAGCCTAGTGATAACAGAGAAAAAGAATGGACAGCTCTGGGTATGTCTAGATCCCCGGGAACTGAACAAAGCACTCCGCAGGCAACACCACAACATACCCACAACAGAGGAAGTTCTGAGCCACCTGGCAGGCAAGACCCTTTTCACCATCCTTGATGAAAAGGATGGCTATTTGCAAATAAAACTGGATGAAGAGTCATCACGTCTGTGCACATTCAATACCCCTTGGGGGAGATATCAATTTCACCGCATGCTGTTCAGAATCAAATCTGCCAATGAAGTCTTCCAACAAAAGAATGAGAAAACCTTTGGTCACATACCTGGAGTGAGTATTATAGGGCCACGGTCATGGCCCTATAGTTAAGGCGGTTCAGTGGGAGTCAGAGCAAAAAGGCCGGTTGGCGACCATTCTAGCTTTCCTCCAACAACACATGTGTTCTAGGATTACAAACAATGAAGGGGAGTCCAGGGGTGGGGGCAGAGTGATCAGAAGGTTGTTGCCTTGTAAAGAAGGTTCTTCAAGATGGCTCCTAACATTCTCACAACTGGGTTGTGTATGCTCACCATATTCAAATAATAGACCACGTGATGGTCTCGAGCTCCTGTAGTATAAAAAGCACACTCTCCCTCAGAATGACAGTTCCTTCCAACCCTTTCTAGGAATATAAGAAAATTCCATGCGGGGCTGGAAGGGTGGGTGTTGTGAGAATGTTAGGAGCCATCTCAAAGAACCTTGTTTACAAGGCAGCAACCTTCTGTTCTTCTTCAAGTGGCTTCTCACAGCCCATTTTTACATGGCTTTGCCAGGTGTTTGCCCAGGAGTGGGGTTTTGAGCAATGGCGCAGCAGTCTGGGATATCCTCAGTTCAATGGAATGGCTGAAAGGGCAATACAGTCAGTGAAGGCCCTGCTAAAGAAAACAGAAGCTTCTGGAACAGACCCACACTTAGCCTTGATGGAATACCGCAGTACACCAGTGACTGGCATGCCATACTCACCTGCACAGATGCTGATGGGGAGGATGCTTAGAGGGAGAGTCCCAGTGACAGAAGCCTTGCTGAGACCAAAGACCTACCAGGCCTTCGGGTGTGTGTGTGTGTGTGTGTGTGTTTGTGGGGGGTGTTTTAAATCTGTTTTAATGATGATATTGCAGATTTTTTGTTTAAAAATTGTTTTGTTCTATGTTGGAAGCCACCCCGAGATGCCATATGCATGGGGGGCGGCATATAAATATAATGAAATAAATAATAAAAATAAATTAAAATGAGGTAAAGGCAGGTCTGGAGAAGGCTCAGAATGCACAAAAGAGGTTCTACGACCATAATGAAAAGCCACTTAAGGAGCTAAAGGATGGAGACCTGGTCAGGATGGAGATGAGTGCTGGTTGGATGCCTGCTGTTGTGGAGAAAATATGCATACAACCTCGATCATATCAAGTGGTGACTCCTGAAGGGCTCCAAAACAGGAGGCATTTAGAAGCAAGGGGTGAGATACCAGAGAAAGATGAAAGGGAGCAGCCCAAGCAGGATGAGTCCAGTGTCAGAAAAGAACAAGGGCAGCTGAGTGAGCGTAAAAATGCCTTGGAGGTAGAGATCACTGAGCAGGACAACGCAGGAACCGAAAGTGGTGATTCGGCTGAGGTAAAAGCACCAGGGAACCAGATGACATCCTACAGAAGGGTGATTAATTTGACAACCCGATTATGGGACTATGTGCTGTAAGCAAGTGGTGGTAAAGACCGTTCCCAACAGTGGGTCAAGTACTTGTGACCTCTGACCCCCATTTTGCAGTTGCCCATACGTCATCAAGTTACAGTTTCCAACAGTTGTTTTGTTATGGTTTCTGTTAGTTGTTTTGTTCTTTTATGTTTTATGTATGTTCCTGATTTACATGGGGGAGATGTGGTGGAGTGGCCCCTTTAAGAGAATCAGGAAATACAACTAGTGGGCCGGGGAGAACTGGCTGCAGCCAGCTGCAGCCTGGTGCTGAGGTTTTTAGTTATCCTAATAAAGACTGTTAAACTGGAGCCTCTGGAGTCTGCAATCTCTGAGCACATTCACGCATACATAAAAATGCTGTTTTTTCTAAATTCAGTCAAATTCAAAATGCGCTTAAGTAAACTCATGCACTATTCACACCATCATTTTTTTGCGCATATATGCAATTTTACAGAATGCGCCTTTGACATTCACACAATTCTGGTATACCTCCAAATTCCACCCCAGGGGGGCACAAGCCACAATTCCCACCAGAAGGGAGCACCCCTCTGGGGTGGAGAAAGGACGGGTCCAGCCAAATTGCAAACAGCCAATTGCTGGCTAATTAATCCCCCCCCCCCCCCCCCCCGCACACACACACATCTGCGATGTCCAGGACTTCCCTGCCCCCCCCTCCCTGTATTAAATAGAAGCCGCTGCAAAAGGAAGCTCATATCAGTTTTGGATTAAATAGAGAAGCAGCTGCAAGAGGAAGCCATGGTCGGTATCATGTCAGTTTCATGTCGGCTTTGCCCTGTCTGCTCCCCACCACCTCTCCAAGCGGTGGGAGCCTTCCAGCCAGCCACTGAACCCAAAATATGCGCTGGAGTGACATTCCTACCACAGGATTTATGTGGGTCCAAATGTGCAGTTGTAAAGGTAGGTTTTGGCTGCCCCAAAATGCACTGGAAAAATAAATGGAAGGACTGCTAAATAAGCGCATAGAGTCTTTCCCACATCATTATAATATGCGGGGGAAAGAAAAAAGCAGTTATCTCCTGGATGTGGGAATGTGCTCTCTGATTTGGAGCCACTGCACTTACCATGGCCTTGTGGACTACGGGTTGCGAGTGACTGGGCTAGATGCAGAAACCTTTAGGTAAAAGTTTGTTGCCTGTGATAAAAGGGCTGTTAGATGTGATGATCATAAGGGTCCTCTTAGGGGGTTAGGATTGAAATCTGGCCCATAGACCCAATCCCAACCCTCAGTCCTGAAAGACTGAGCTCAAGACAAGAGAATGGAGTGATGATGAGGGTATGCGCTCAAGGACAGGGGATGGATCTATGGCATAAAGCCATGATCTGGATCCTCTCTTTCCTTCCTTCCTCTACCTCAGCACACTCCTTAGGTATTCCACTCCCAACTCCTGTCTGGCATGTGGAGCTTGTACTAATTTCCTCCCCCTGGACACTTTGAAAAAGTTTCCCCACCTCTGCCTTAGACTCTGTGTGTACTGATGTAACTCCATCAGCTTCAGTGGAATTAATCCTGAGGTACCATCAATGTGAAACTAGAATTGGACTTCAGATCAACAACCCAGTTCTAGAAATCTGAAGGTGAAACATTGCCAACTCTCATGATTTTATTGTGAATCCCATGATAGCTGGCATTTTTCTTAAGTCCAGCTCCTGGGGTACAGTGATTATGAGAGATTTTCACTTCTCATTTTAAATAAAAAATCTCTTGTGGTTCCAGGGGTAAGCTTGAAAACATGCTTCCTACTCACTGAGAAACTAGAAGGCAAATGAAAAGGACACAACCCTTTTGTGATGAGATATAAATAATTTGTAATAATAATTAATAATCCTTATTAGGCTGCTTGCCCATGTTACACAATCTAATGATAATTCCTATTTAATGTTGGATTGTGCAACGTGGGCAAACAGCCTTCCTCATTTAGCAGGTAAATTAACATTAGTTTCATCATGGAAGACAGGGCTGGAAAATCCAGCCACGTCACTCGTGCGTAGAAACTAATGTTAAATTTGATGTGTGCATTCAAATTTAACTTTAGTTAAATTAACGTTAAATTGTAGGAAGAGGGAGGGGCCATGGGTGAGGGATGGGGGGAGGCAACCAAGCCCAGCCCAGGGGGGAGGGGAAAGATGAGGAGGGAGGACCCCCGGGAGGAGAGCTCACCTGGCTGGCAGTGGAGCGGCTCCGGTAGCACAGCCTGAGCCTGGCATGTTGGGATATTCCTCTGCGGTAGCAGGCCTGCCATGTCATCAGGCCACGCCCTCAGAGGAAAGACCGGATGTGCTGGGCTCAGGCTGCATGACGGAGTTGCTCCACCGCCGGCCAGGTGAGTTGTTGGGCTGTGGACTGGAGAGAATGAGGGGAGAGGCAATCCCACCCCCCTATCCAGTCCAGCCCCGCCCCAGGAGGGGAAGAGGAAGAGGAAGGAGCAGGAGGGCCAGAAGGGGAATCGGGGGTCTGGGGGCTGAACGTGGGCATGGATCCATTGTGGATCCATTCTACTTTAAACACTCGTGAGAAATCAATGTTGATATGCTGCCCATGTTGATCTTACATTAGTGCTGTTTTCTCAGGAGATTGAAGGTCCCGAGAAAACAGAGAATGTTTGCAAGCAGCCTTATTCCTGTAAATTTTGTGCATTTTAAGGCACGTTTTGGCAACAGAACCGTCTCCCATATGGCTTTCAGAGATAGGGATTAGCAGCATTTTATGATGCAACAGGAGGGGGAATAGTTCAAGTGGTAAGAGTGCATGCTTTGCATGTATAAGGTCCCAGGTTCAATCCACAGCATCTCCACTTCAGGATCCCTGGTAGCATGCCTGGGGGAGGCCTCTGCTAGGGACTTGGAGGAGTCTCAGGTAGCACACCAGGATGGCCTCTGCCAAAGAGCTGGATTTGGACCCAAATTTGAAACCTCTGCTGCCGTGTCAGGTTGTGACAATACTGGACTAAGATGGACCATTGGTCTGACTCAGTTAGGCAGTTTAGTTTAAGAAAACCCACAATGCTTGTTACAGCAATGCTTAGGTTGTGACCAAAGCAGGAAACTGGAAACCAGTTTCAATAAATGATTTTTAAAATTGCTTCAGAAAATATGGTTGAGTTAAATGATGCTGGCCTTTGTTAAAAAAGTTGTTGAAAACTGTTCTTGGGAAGGGCTAGTTTAGACTAATCTTGAGAACAGTAGTTTTTAAGAACAGTTTTAAAACTAGGCCCTGACCGACTCCAGTTAGTACACAAGCATTACTAGGAAGGAACTGTGGCAACAAAGAGTAGTTTATTTATTTATTTATTTCTGGCATTTTTATCCTGCCCCTCCCGCTCAAAGGTGACTCAAGGCGGCTCACAATAAAATCAACATGTATATTGTATTTATTTATTTTATAATATAAATAAAAACACATTACAATCAGCCCATTTATACAAAAAGAACCCCACCCAAACCCCTAACCCATCCCACCCCCCACCAAATGCCTGGCGGAAGAGCCTCCCTCCCCCGTCCCTTCCACCAAATGCCTGGCAGAACAGACAGGTTTTACAAGCCTGACAAAAAGTCAGCAGGTCTGGGCCAGGCGAGCCTCCTCCAGGAGGGAATTCCACAGCCGAGGTATGGCCACCGAATACGCCCTCCCCATAGCGGTCCCCTGATTTACTCAGGGGACCTCCAAGGTGGTGTTCCCAGTGGACCGCAGGGGCTGATTGAGGACCTGGGGAGTGAGGTGGTCCCATAGATAGGTCAAGCCAAGGCTGTGTAGGGCTTTAAAGGGGAGAACCAACACCTTGAATTGGGCCAGGAAGAAAATAGGCAGCCAGTGCAGAGAATGGAGCACTGGTGTAATGTGCTCCCGGCGACCCAACCCCGTAAGAAGCCGGTGCATTCTGCACCAGCTGCAGCCTCCAGACCATCAGCAGAGGTGATGGAGCGCATTGCAGTAGTCCAGTCTCAAGGTAACAAAAGCATGCATGATGGTGACCGGGTCAGAGTCTGAGATATAAGGCCTGAAAAATTGAGCTATTCACGTTGTGTAGGTGAAAGTAGGAGGAACCAAGTCAGCCGAGTCCTCAGCTGCTATAGGTTTGTGTTGCTCCACTGATTGGTTTAAAGGTTGGAGGGTGGTGGATGAGGTGCCCAGTATGTGGCTGATGGCACAGGGATTGGCACCAGGGTCCCGAATGGAGGAGGAAGGAAAGGGAATAAGGCTGGGTGAAGGAGTGGAGACAATGAGACAGGAGCAAGGTCAGAATCAGGGCTGAGGTGCAAGGCTAAGGGGAAAAGCTAGACTGAGGAGCCAGGAGACACGGTTTGGAATCAAGGCACAAAGGGAAGGGAAGGCTGAGTCAAAGGCAGGAGAGACAAGGCCAGAGAGAGAGAGAGAGAGAACAAGATCAAGATCACAAATGGGGTGAGCCAGCCCAGAAGTGAGATTGTTGTTCTACCCTGCTTCCTGGTGCTACCTGCAAGCCATCTGCATGAACATGAACATGAATTTAGATTTATTGTTGGCCACATAGCCATGACAAATAACAAACAACGTATATATACACAAATAGCCAAATACGGTGTTCTGGATCGCCATTATTCTATACAGCAAATATCTAGAAATAGATCCCCTCAAAGTCGTCCACACAATCATCATTTTTTACAACCTCCAAAGGAGATATAATACATAATATGTGACTTAATGACCCCAGTTGTTTTACCCATTCGACATTTAGGTATAATCTAATGGTCTACTCTTTAGGTAAAGCCTTTAAGCGAGTTTGAATTGATCTAGCAGCAAAAATTGCAACCTGCTTAGATCTTCTAGGATTGGTGTCATTTAGCAAGTAAAGCAAACTGCTGTATCACCGGGCGAGAACCATCCCAACCCGACACCACCTGCAATTGCTTATGCTGAATTTCATGCAGTGGGCATTTTAATACATAGTGGGCTAGATCCTCCACCTCTTCACTACATGGACAGATCCTTTAATCATACGGAGTTTGCTCATATCTACCCTTCAGTACCGCTGATTGCATAGTCTGAAATTGTAGTTTTGTAAAAGCCTTTCTCAGTACGGGGTCTGCCAAATGCTCCAAGTAGGTAGCTCCTCCTTTTGGGGGTAATAGGTACTTATAAAAGGGGGCGGCTCTAGCAGAGCTTGCCACTGCTCTCAAATTCTGCCTATCAATATCTAGAATCCGCAGCTTCGGTAGGTTAATAGTCTCCTTGCTTGTTTTGTCCTGCAAAAAAGCATCCTAAGTCGCAGATTTATCCCTGCCCACCAGTTATCAATCCCACATTCTTTATCACACATCTTTTCTTTCATGGCCAGAAAAGCAAATGACACTTCTGGAGCCTCCCTCAATTTTGTCCAAAAGGATAGTGTCTATATTGCAACTACAGCAGCTAAAGTTGGTTTCTCCACCTCCAGATTTATCATTGCTACCTTAGTTGAGGGAGGGATTGCCAACAACCTTCTCCACAACCTGTTCACTAGTGCCTCTAGTCCTGCCAGGACATGGTTTGGGGAACTCCATATTGCTGCACCATAAAGAATGCTTGCTATAATTTTTGCGTCCATAAGCTGCTTAACTGCTGTAATACTTTGCTAACCATGAACCAATAGACATCAAGGTACAATTACTATCTAGCTTGGAGGATATTGGTTATCCGCTGGCACGGTCCTTGGTACTAAAATGACATCTGGTCTTGCCGTTTGCTGTGCGGTATCCTTAACAAGTAATTTGTTATTCAGTAAGATACCCAGACGGTGTATTTGTATTTGTACTTGTACATGTTATGGTTTGTTGTTGCTGTCTTTGTTTGTTTGTCTATTTGGGCCATGACGAGAGTCAGTGCCGTCAATAAAATTGAATTGAACTTTGCTGCCCATACTGCATAAAAAAACGCTGGATTGCTAAGGTTTCTGTTTTTGTTCTTTGCTTTACAGCACCAATATGGGTCTGCCAAGATACATTATATGTAAAGATTATACCTAAATACTTACATGATCGAACCTGCTCCAATATATGTGCTTGTAGTGACACAAGCCTTCTATATTGCCTGGCAACCACCCAGGAAGCTGGGAGGCATGACCGAGCTGGAGATGGACGGGAGGTGGTGTTCACAATTTTGTAACTGATTATTAAGCTTCCAAACAGCCCAAGTAACAATTACAGTCCTACATTTTCAGTTTTGATGCAACACTATTACCTCAATCATGAATGGGGCTGGTGCCAGCAAAGAACAGCACCTTGAGGGCCTCCCATCTCAGTGCTTTGATTGTATAATTTCCTAAATGCTTCTAAGCAGATAATGTTCTCCTGTAGGGTTTGCCATTAGCAGGGTAGTTGACTTTCCACATTCATACCTCTTAGCAAGCTTGAAGGTAAACCCTTGAGGTCCCTTCCAGTCATAAAATGTGATGATTCTACAAGAGGGAGAAAGAGAGTCACCCATTTCAGAAGCATCATAAGACAGACGTGGATGGTAGAGGAGGACACGTTTCAAATATCGACAGCTGTGATTGCGAAAGGTAAAAGATGGTGGTCAACAGCCTCTGAATAATGGTCAATGTGCATGGGGAAGTAATTGTGCCACTTTACACAGAATTGGCAAGATCTTGCCTGGAATTTTGAGTTTGGCTTTGGGCACCGCATTTGAAGAAGGTGACAAGTTGGAGAGGATTCAGAGGGATGATGATAAAGGAATTAGAACGCAAGCTGCGTGAGGAAAAGCTGAGACAATTGGGTACATTTAGCCTACAGAACAGCAGACTTACGCTGTTTTCACGCATTACACAATGGGCTATTATAATAACTGAAGATAATATGGAGAGGGTGTTCTCGGTGGCTGCGGAACTCCCTCCCGGCAGAGGCCCGTGTGGCCCCGGACCACTCCTCCTTTCAACGATAATGTAAGACCTGGCTGTTCCACCAGGCTTTTGGTGAGGGAGATGGGTGAGGTGTTGAGGGTTAGAGAGGAGGATTTTTCTTTCTTTTGTATTTATTTGGTGCCCCATTATTTGGATTTTATATTATGGTTTTATATTGTATTTATTATATTTATATTATATTTTTAAAATGTATTTGTTAGTCACCCCAAACTGCTTGTTAGCAGGAGGGTGTGGGGTACAAATTGGTTAAATAAATAAATAATAATAATGGGTATTATAATTCTGCAATTTTTGTAATGTTATAATAAATAATAATAATAATAATAATAAATAATATCTCAGGTTGTTGTAAAAGCCTAAAGCTGCTTTCCAACGAGATTTCCCCCCTTCCCCCGCACTATTATTATTTTAGCACAATACAGATGCTTGTGGGAATGTACTATTTTGAGTCAGCTGCAACTGTATTTGTAGGAGGCCTGCAAATAAACCTACCTTTACAGTGACCAGTGTTCTTATTTGTGATAAACTAAAAATGTCTGAAAGCATGTCTTTTTGTGGGTACTGTGCCCCCTGGAAATCTTGAATGTTTGAATGTCATGCAGACGGCTAACAATGTAAGCGACCCTCCGACCGCCCCTTTTTACCATAGTGCAGCTGAACGGAAGTTGCCGACAGGAAAGAGGAAAGGCTGTAGCATTCTGCATGGCTCCAGTCTGCTCTGTACAGTCTGGAAGCTACCACTTGGAACTGAAGCTGCTGAGGAGGGCAAGGAATGTAGGGATAGGGTAGCAGGGAGGGATTTTTCTTCCATGGTCCACGAGCGATGATGCGGATCCCTGTTCATCTGAATAGGGACAAGGGATTACAATAGCCTTTGCGACGATGTCACGATCGGGTAAGTAGCGCGACATTGCGGAAGTGTGAAGGGCCCTTCTTACCTCATGCGAGTTAGTGATAGTGATTGTGCTAAGGAAGCCCTCGTGGGAAAGCAGCCACATTTGTTGGCTCTTACAACCTGAGATCTTGCAGCATAAAAGGGGAATAGTACATTCACACATTACCAAAATTGCAGAATTATAATACCCAATACTATCTCGTTATTATAATAGCTCATTGTGTAATGTGTGAGAGCAGCCTAAGTGGGCACATGCTAGCAGTTTTCAAATCTCTAAAGGGATCCAACAAAAAGATGGTGAACTGTCACAGAAGAGAGAACAAGAGGGAATGTGGCTAAATTGCAGCAAATGTCAATTTTGAGTAAATATAAGAAGAAAAAATTTCCTACCTGTAAGAATGGTTGAACAATGATATAAGTTACCAAGGAAGGTTGTGGAATCCCCTTCCTTAGATGTTTTCAAAAATTGTCTGCTCCATCCTTCCCTTCCAATCTCTCCTAAAAACTCTACTTTTCTGATCATTTCCATTTTTCCTCACCCCCATGGATTCCTTGCTTATGACTTCCTTACATCAGGCGAGTGTGTGACGGGGTGTGTGTGTGTGTGTGTACATGGCCAGCGGTGGGTGGAGGGATGGATATGCAGCGGGTGTGCGCCCGTGTAAACACCACGGGTGATGGGTGTTGTGCATGCGTGCACCCGTCGCACACCCATCTTCACCCACGGAGCCCTCCAGTAAAATGGAGGAGGCTCTGCGGGTGGGTGGAGATGGGTGGATGTGGGCGTGTGTCCGTGTAAATGGACATACCCACCTCTACCCACCGTGCCGAAACACCCCCCACCCTGTCCATGTAAAAACAGCCAAGTGCATGCACATACAGCTTCTCAACTTTATGAATGTGGGCCGTGGCTCAGGTGGTAGAGAGCATGTTTTGATGTATTAGGTCCTATGTTGAATCCTGGCGTCACCAATTCAGGATCTCTGGTAGCACACCTGGATGAGGCCTCTGCCAGGGATCCTGGAGGGTCTCCATAGCATGCCTGGGTGAGGCTTCTGTCAGACAGCTGGATTTGAAACCCTGCTACCATGTCAGGTTGACAATACTGAGCTAAGATGAACCATTGGTCGACAGTTAGGCAGCTACTTTTATCTCTCCCTCTGTCTCCTTTCCTTCTGTAAGCTTTTCTTTTGTCCGTTCTAGATTGTAAGCTCCTTGGGGCAGGGACCTCCCATCACAATGGTTCAGCACCAGGCACATTGCCTGTGCTATATAAATAATAATAGCAAGCATTTGTCTGAAATTCTGTAGGCAGAGGATATCCTGCATTGGAACAGGGGTTTGGACTAGCTGACCCTTGAGGTCCCTTCCAACCTTTATGATTCTCTGCTAAGGGAAACTACCAATTGTTAGGCCTTCAGTTGAACCTGTTTGGAGAAGGATGTGGTTCAAAGGGTCGGAAATTAAATGTAGAACTTGTCACCTCTAGATCATTGATTTGGACTTGAAATGGATGAATAATAAAAATTGTTTTTAGCATCTGAGCTAATGGACAATCCCAACAGAGGCGCCAAGACTTGGGCAACAGGGAGTGAACTTCCTTCCAGAAATGATTCCTCCAGGTTAGGCCTCATGCCAGCGAGGTAGGGAAGCTTGCTCTGCTATTGTCTGCTTTGTGTAGAGAGGTCCATCACCAAGACTGTCAATACAGCTCTTTCCACAAACAGGACATTAGCAGAAAACAAAGCCTCAAGCACTAGTACAATGTGTGCTCTGTATAGCATTTGGTAAGCTGCCCATGTGCCAGCCTATATAAAGCCCATTACAGTAAATTAATTTGAAGGTGCTAAAGGTCTTGATAACTGTAAAAATGCCCCGGCCACCCATCAGGAAGGATTGAATTCTTCATGCCAACTGAAACAAAGTACTCTTGGCAATGACTGCTACCTGGGCATCCTCATCTAACCCACCATCTTGTAAGACACCTAAACATCAAGTTAATAATGCATATGGAAGACACCGGAATCTCAAACACTGATTTAAGGTCTGATTCACTGCTGTGCTATTCCAATTTATCCCAGTGTATAAAACCAGATGCACTGGGAAACTGGGTCCATAATTTTCACCAGCTCCTCTCAAACCTTCAGCATTATCTGATTTAGGGTGAAAACAGGCATGCCCTTTAACTCTGCTTTAACACCGCTTTAATATTTCCTATGCATGCTGCATAGGGTGTCAATGCAGCCCTGCAACATGCATAAGAAATGTAAAAGCAGAGTTAGGGTGCGTGTCTGTTTTTGCCCAGCATTTATTTTAGACCATAAACACTCAAACATTAATGTAGTTTGCCAGAAGAATTCTGTAATGCTGCAAAGCTTGTAGATTCTCAGCAACAGAAAGTGGTCCAATAAAAGTTACCAGCTACTTTGTCTCCTCTCTCATACTTCGGATCAACATAGTAACGACATTCTAAATGGCAGTGTAACAGGGTAGCCTGTTCCCTTTCGGGATTGCTGGGTCTGAGGTCAGCAGGGACTGTTTCATAATGTAGCTCCTTTAAGTGCAGACACCCTGTGGCGGAATGGGTCCAGTGGGGGGTACTCTACTCCTAGCTCCCTCCCTCACTGTGTGCCCATCACCATAACACTCAGGTTTTGCTGCCACCACTAGAGCTACGATCCTCTGGTGTTAATGGCTGTTCTGGAAGCCCAAACCCTGCTCCTTATTAGAGATTGCTTTCCTAGCGTAAGCTGAACTTGGGAAGAGTTTTGGGTCGCAGCACACACACCAGGCACTCTTGATTAGAGAAAACAAGATTTATAGGTTTTACTAGATAAGTTAACCGAATTACAAGGATACAAAAAGGTAGGGAAAAGACATTGAACTCGTGAGCAAACACAGGCAACTACGAGCAGGTATGGTAACCCATTTAGAGCACGTCTAAGGGGGGATTCAGACATTCTGATTTTTGCAAATTTTTTTTAAAAACGAATGTTTCATGCATGTCTGAACACATAAATACAATTAAATGTGGTCAATATCGCACTAAAGAAATCCGACTTTCAAAGCTACTCAAACCTACCTTTTTGCTGTCCGTTTTCATTAAATCCGCACTTAGCAGCAGTGTGAAAGCAACATCGTACTGGTTTTAACTGGTGTGAAATCTTTTCTGATGTGAATGCAACCGTGCTTCCAAGTGTGCTGTTTTACTCCTGCCCCTACCGGAAGCAGTGAGACCAGCTGGAGCCCTGTAGTTGCCTCGCTGGGTGCAGGCTGCAGCCAGCTTCTCCCAAAAAAAGTTCTTCCCCTCCATGCTTCCCATCCCTTTCAATCATCTGCCTCTGCCTCTGCCGTAGTGCTGCAGCAGTAGCAGCAGCGGGATACCGGAAAGAAACCAG
>QEPC01001090.1:1062143-1076892 GCA_003113815.1 Sphenodon punctatus | reverse complement strand
ACTAGCTTTCGCCATGACCCCACAATTTAATAAAACAAATAACCAAGTACATAAATAACAAATATACAAATAAATAATCAAATAAAACCAAACAAAACAGAAACACTCTCAAACAGAATCTTATTCCTTAATTGATCACTCGCCCCCTACATAACCGTTAGAGGAGCAAGTGTCAGTTCTGATCCATCCTTGAACAAGTAATTATCTGGCAGAGCTCTCTTCCTATAACATATATCAACTTAAGCCTCTTTTGTTTAAATCTCCACTTACATTGAGGGAGGCCAATGTTCCATCCTAATTCTATCATGCCTCCTCTGTTCTAATTTTCAGAGCAAGCTGCACAAAAGTAGCAACGGCAATAAGATCCTTTGCCCTAGACAGGTTCAGCATATATTTTATCCTGTACACCAAAGCCCAGTACTCTTTCCCCTGCATCAGTGGCAAGATCCAGACTTCCCTTAAGTTCTCATACAATGGGCACTCGAAGAGGATATGATCTATCATCTCCCTTTTACCCAGGCTGCAAATACGCTTACGGTTATCCCTTGGTAGAGCGTTATACTGGGCATAAGTCACTGCTGTCTCAATAAGCTGGAGTCGGAGCCTAGTATAGTTCCTGCGCAACTCCTGGGCATTTAGAACATCTAAATAGACCTCCAATCTGAAGAGTTCTTTGACACAGCCATACCATGGTGCTGCCCTCCAACCCACCAGGGCTGCCATATCCTCCTGTCTGCCTATATCCAGTAGCCATTCCCTCACCAATCTTTTCTGTTGTGCTGGGGGTACTTGCCACACCGCTTGCACAGAGAGTCCGGCTTTAGCTAAGAAAGTAAGAAGAGAACTAAGCCATGAATACACTACCCCACCGGTATTCTCCAACATTTCTATGAGGCACAGACGTGGCAGTGCCTCATCATCTTGGCGGAGAATGCGTAACCACAGGTTTACCAGAGCCTGCCTCTTTAGTGAAGCAATTGAAACTATACCAGTCTCCGCCCTCATAACGCAGCCTGGTACTGCTTGGGGGGCCCCTATTAGCTGCCTGAGAAATTTATTTTGAACTATCTCTGGCTCAGTTACTTTCTCCTCTGGTATAATTTCTTGGCCGTATAGTAAAACTGATCGAATTTTAATTTCATAAACCTTCAAGATGCTAGAGGTAGTGATTGCTGTAGAATGTCTTGCCATTGATAGAATTGCCCTAGACGGGGCTTTTGCTTTCCCCACTATGTACCTATTATGTGCCTTCCATGCCCCATTCCTACTGAAGACCATCCCAAGGTAGCAGAAGGAACTCACTTGTTCCAAGGGCTGCCCCTGCAGGCTCCATCTATAGTTTTTAGTCCTGTTTCCCACCATCATGATCTTTGTTTTAGCTAAATTTATCTCCAGTCCCTTGCTAGCGCAATACTCACCACATGCGCCTAGCAGTGCTTTTAATCCTCTTTGTGTTTGGGATAAAAGCACGGTGTCATCCGCGTACTGGAGAGCGGGTAGAGCACAGGACTTAATTTTTGGCTCACAGTGATCCTGCTTCAACAGCAGGTCATTCAAGTCGCTCGTGTACAGGTTAAATAGCAGCGGAGCAAGTACGCAACCCTGGCGTACTCCCTTATTCACTTTTATAGGTTTTGTGAATCTACTGCTCAAGGGTACCCGAACTCTTGCAACATTGTCAGCGTGTAGTTGAACTATTAGAGCCAGCAGGTTCCTATCAATAAGGCCAGCTTGTCCCATAGACTCCTCCTTGGGACAGAGTCGAAGGCTTTCTTATAATCCACAAATGCCAAAAAAAGATGAGTTTGGCAAATAGTCACATATTTGTGGATCAAATGTGCCAGCGTGAAACAGCTGTCCATTACTGAGCAGCCAGCTCGAAACCCAAACTGGACCCTTGGTATTAAATCATGCTCTCTGGCCCATATTTCTAGCTGGCTCAAGAGTATTTTCCCATATAACTTGCCCAAAATTGGAAGCAAGGAGATTGGCCTATAGCAGGCTGGATCGTTTGGGTCTCCTTTTTTGAACAGGGGGACGATTATACTAACACCCCATTCCTGAGAAATGGACTTCGTCTGACTTATATATGAGAAAACTCTTGACAATATTGGTGCCCACCATTCTGGGACAATCTTAAACACTTCGGGGCACACAAAGTCGTACCCTGGTGCCTTATTTGCCTTTAAACTACTGATGGCTTGTATTATTTCTTCTTCTGCTACCCTAACAGAAAAACCAGGGCAATCCTTAGTCATATCATCCTTTATGTTGCACCCCCACCTCCCATCAGATGCATCCCCGTCATCACATACATCATCAAACAAGAGTTTCCCAAAAAAAGTATACCAGTCCTTTGGATCCAGATTAGAGGGTTTGATTGTACATTTGTTTCCCCCTAAGGATCTTATCAAGGCCCAAAAAAGTCTAGCATTGCCGGTTTCTGAGGCTACCTTAAGTTTTACCCACAGCAAATTCTCATGCTGCTGTTTCTTTTCCCACAGAAGCTTCTTATAGGCTACTCGTACATTAACCAAGTCATACCTAGTTGCTTCTGATGGAAAGTTTAGCCATTCCTTATGTTTCCTATTTAATTTCCTTTTCAGCTCCCGGCATTTGGTGCTAAACCATTTATTCTGCCTTATGGGCCTACCCTTATCTTCATGGGAGAGTAAAACCCTCCCCAAATTCCCAAGGACTGTGAGTAAACTTTGTTTTGCTCCTGCCAAGGTCTCTAATTCTTCTCCCTCCCTTATCTCAGCCAGTTCTGTTAGTTCACTCCCATGAAGATACTCCATAGTCTGGATTGCCAGCGTCGTGTCCCACTGCACTCTTACCCTCTGAGGGGTCCCTATTTCTACCCCAGTCCAGCTACAAGCTGGGGGGTTAAGAGACTTTTAAACATAAACTGCCAGAGGCATATGGTCAGTCTCAGGGCGGCATAATATTACAAAATACTTGAATCTTCCATAATGTGAAGGGTGGGTCAGCATATAATCAACCACGCTTCAACCATTCACGCCAGCAAAGGCATATTGTCCTTTGCTGTCCATATGCCCCCGCACATTCAGCAATATTAGATCCAATGCTTGCATTAGCTGACACGTATTATCCCTTGTAGCAGATATCTGTTCGTCACATGAAAGACGCTCGGGGATGTTGTATAAGGCACACATGGGAGAATCACATTCCATGGCCTTATTAATCCCATATCGGGTGTTGAAATCATCCGCAATCATGAGGATTGCCCAGGGGTAAAAATCCTCAATATATTGTACAAAAGCCTCCAACTGGTCCCAAACCTTCCCATCATAATATTGGGATGTTAACAGTGGGATATAGATATTTATCACCAAAAGACTATCTAGGGGGCTTACTTTCCCGTACATAGCTTGGAAATCTTTCCCCAAAGTTGGAATCACCTGAAGGTCATGCAAGCAACTATCCCTCACCAAGATTGCCAGGCCTCCTGAACATCTACCCTTAATCCTATGCTTAATACTTCCCTGTAGAAAAGGTCTATAGCCCGGTAGAGGCAAAATCGCATCATCACATAGCCATGTCTCTTGTAAAAGTATTATATCGTACGCGGTGGATCTTTGTATTAATTTATGTTGATGACCTTATCGTATGCTTTGAGCAAGAAGGGGATGAGTGCGAAACAATGAGAGCTCTAAATCAGGACTCTGAAAGTTAGGACCTGGGTAACATAACGCGCTACCTGGGAATACAAATTGAAAGAGAAGACAATGGAAGCTATCTTCTCAACCAAAGACAGGCAATAGAAGAGATGACAAAGTTTCAGCATGTGGGGTCCGAAGGCAGCAAATACCCCTATGGAAACCAGCTACCCAAAGGCGATCAAAGAACCAAGCTTATTGCTGCCAGACAATAAGCAATACAGAAAGGCGATAGGAAAGCTCTTGTACATCGCCACAATCACAAGGTCTGACATTGCAGTGGCAATAGGTATACTGTGTAGACAAGTCTCAGCCCCAACCCAAAGGGATTGGAATGCAGTGAAGAGGGTCTTACGGTACCTGAAAGGGACTGTGTACCTCAAGCTACGGCTCCCAGCAACTTCCGTGTCAGACCTGATAGGGTATGTGGATGCAGATTGGGCTGGAGACCATTTGGATCGAAAATCTATCAACGGGTACCTATTTTTTTTTGGTAGAGGACCCATCAGCTGGTGCAGCAGGAAACAAGCCTCTGTGACACTTTCCTTGACGGAGGAAGAGTACGTGGCAGCGGCACACACCAGGCAAGAAGTTATCTGACTGCGACAGCTTCTGAATGATCTGGGACAAAAATTGGACAGACCCACGCCGATCCTGGAAGACAACCAAGGATGTATAGCGCTGGCTCAAACAGAAAGAATCAACCCCAGAACCAAGCACATTGACATAAAATACTATTTCCTGAAAGACTCACAGGAACAAGGACTCATAGATCTGCAATACTGTCCTACAGAGGATATGGCAGTGGATGTGTTCACAAAGCCACTAGCAGAGGAACGCCATCGCAAGCTATTAAGAAGAATGAACCTAGTGGGTTTGAGTGACTGTTGAGAAGGGGTGTTGAATTGTGCAACAGGCACAAGAACCCATTGCAAGCCCTGCAAGCTTAATATGGGGCTTGTCCAGTAGGGGGAGGGTCAGGGGATGAAACAGTTTTTTTTCCCCTCCTTGTCTCTTCTCCTCTCTCTGTCCTCCATCTTGTCCCATGCAGTCTGTACAGTATGGAAGCATGTCTTCTGAGTTCTTAGTAAAGTTCTGTTTTGAAGAAACTTCTGCTGTGTGTTATTCAACAGAAAGCTAGTTCTATAATAATTCACCCCTTCCCCATTGCTTTCCCTATGCCTGGAATTCCCTCCTTCTCAACCTTCAAATTCCTCCTGAAAACCTACCTCTTCCATCAGGCTTTCCTTAACACATCATGAGGAGGAAATTGCCTCCTCGTCCATCCCTCTGAATCCTTCTCTTCCTTCCTGTAACTAAGTTAAGCATGTGCACCTGCAACTTTTCAACCTCATCAATGTATCCATGTCTCCACCTATGTTCACCTCTCCCATGTCTCCCCTCCCTTGTCTTTCTTAGATTGTAAGCCCCTTGCGGTAGGGACCTGTCTACAACTATTGACTATTCAGCACCAGGTACATTGCTTGTACTATATAAATAATAATTAATATAATCAGGTTTGACGGGTAACATGTACAGTAACCACCAAACTGGAATATTGGATATGAAGCATGGATATTTTTTTGCTGTCCATTTCAGCACTATCTGTGGCCTGGAGTTGGGGATGGTGTTTAAGCGGTGTACTCAGGACGGGGAAGACAAGGTGTGTCCGGATCATAAATCTATGCTGTGGATCCATCGCTATTCCTGAGTGCATGTTTTCATCTCTTCTCCCTTCCCCTGAGCTATCTGCTTCTGTGCTCAAGGGTAGGGAGGGACTGAATTCCTGAACCAGATCCAGGAACTGGAAAGGGGCCAAATAAAAAGCAGACTTGGGGTGGATTTAGCCCATGGCCCAGAGATTCCCCCTCTGTGATCTAAAATAACTTACTGTAGAACAAACTATTGCTTTTTGAAAGAATAGTGTCTCCAATTGCAGCAGCAGAAGAAGTATTTAACTTAACATTTTTTGAGAGAGACAAGAAATGAAATAGTTAGAATGATACTTTTTGTCAGAGCACCATCTGCTGGTATGTCCAGATAGCTGAAAGAGTATTTTTTCCTATTCACAAACTACTTTTGAGTATTCATTTCCTTTTACAAATTCTTGAATTTGGAGCCACACCTTTTAAGAAACTCAATCTGTACTTTGACTTTGCCTAGTTTCACTTTGGTTATATTGGTTAGTTTGATGGGAAGGACAATCCTCCACTATTACAATCAATGGGAGTTTTGTGATTGACTTCAGTGGGTGGGGGGATTGTCTTGACTCCGACTTGTTTAGTTTTTCTGTCCTTACAAAAAATTTACTTTGCATAACCACCTTCTGTAAAATGAAATAATGAATGACTGAATAGCATATTATTGAATTCCAAACCAAACCCATGCAGACTTAAAGGGTACCAGGAATTCAAATTTGCACTTGTAAATTTACAAAACTTACCCAATCCAAACTTTGGGTGTAATCCTCCATCCATTAAAGTCAGTGGGAGCTGGGCCATTGGCTTTCAAGTATGGAGGATTCTGCCCTTTTTGATAAGACTCATTTCATTCCCACGTGTACAAGCTTTCAAGCTTCACAATGCTTTTCTTCAGGTTGGCATGAGAAGGTTAGAGCTGTGCTGGAGTGCACCTTCTCATACCTGCCCGAAGAAGAGCTCATGTAGCCTGAAAGCTTGCATGCGCTCTCACCAGCAGAAGTTGGTCCAATAAAAGGTATCACCTTAATTACTTTGTTTCTTGTCTCTCTCATAGCTGGGACCAACTGAGTCTGTCATGTGGCTTCAGGATTTTGGCCCAAGATTATTTTATTTTTGGTGGTATTGTTCTGTTCTAAAATCAGAATAAAATTTTATCTCCATCTTTTCTAATCATCTGCTTTATTCTGTGAATGAAATGCTGTTCTATAGCAACATCTAGTGACCAAAAAGAGTAACAATGTAACAAATACTTTGATCTGGATTCTAGCTAAAGGCAATTGGTTCACTCCTAACTCAACAAAAAAATTAAAATGAACAAACTACATTTGGGAATAGGTGGCGGAAAATAAAAGTTTTTATTATTGGCAACACTGGTGGTGTGATCCTTTGGCTTTTTAGAATAAGCTCTGCCACCAACACTTAGTGCAGGCATGAATCCCAGTGAAGTGAATGGGACTCACGCTGGCATTATGAGCTAACACAGGTGCTAAACAAACACCTGGTGGATTATGCTGTGGGTGGTGACTGTTTTTTTTCCTAAAACAGCATAACTATAACAGCAACCCACTCTCTTGGACCATGTATAGTCGCATCTACTTGCACAAAACCCATATCTGAATGAAGACATAGGTAATATAAGCCAGTTTCTGGGGTCTGGGCTCCAACAGTCATGTGATTTATTTATTTTTTAAATTACTTCCAGCTCTCAAGGTTAGGAAGAAAAGTTTAGGACTATAGGGAGGGCTTCCAAAGTTTACAAGCAAGCTGAAATAATTGCTCTGAGGTATGGATTGTCTCATGCATCTCAATGGGGTGTTAAAAGCTCTCGGGCAGGGACCGTGTCTATCTTGTTTTTTTGTAAAGCGCCAGGTATATCGCTGGCGCTATGCTTATAATAATAACAACAACAACTCGGAGGGTGTTTTTACATGAGACGCCCCCAAGCATGGACACTCACTGTTCACAGGGGGGAGGTCTCGTCTGAAGGCAGACGCGTGGGGGTGCACACTCCCATGACCCATGCACTGCCCACCCTGTCCAGGCATAGGGCACTTCTAGAAAATCCAGAGTGCCCCATGCGGGAATGGGGTGGGTGGTGTATGCATGGGGTGGCCATGCATGGGGCCGCTCATATGAAGCGCCCCCCCCCCCACACACACACGGTGCCCACGCACCTGCCCCATGCAATGACCTCCCCCACCTGTCTCATGTAAAAATACCGATGATCGTACTCACAGTTTTCACGGCATGTCCAACATCACCTAAGCTAGAGACTCGAGAGAGTCCACAGTAGAAATGTGCAGCAAGGCTGACTGACTTGGCCAAGCAGGTTGTTAGGGTAATATAGGTGTGCGGGGAAACCCATTTTGCTGCTACCCTTGCATCTCTAGGAACAGAAAGGAATCCCTTTCTTACTTCCCCTCTAAAGGAGGTGGAGCCATGGTGTAGGGGCAGAGCTTTGAGGGCAGTGGCGCAAAGAGTCCTGTATATGATTTAGCCACTAATCTTTCAAAGACTTATGCATGTGAATGGCAGTGATCACAGTACACTAGATAACATGCTGCAGAGAACAATCCTACACAGAGAGGAAGAAGACCAGGCATCCCAATAAGCATTTTCCTTCTCTGGTTTCTGTTCTGCACCCTCCATAAAAGCGGTCATATGAGGCTGGTCATATTTTATATTTGGTACCAAGGGACAAGCTTGCATAGCACACTGTTGTACCTCCTCAACTTCACCAAGCCAAGGTTCAACATGATGATGCATTGCCAGCTGGCATTCACAGGACCGTACCTATCTGAAATGGAGACCAAATTTCCCCTATCTGCTTGTTTCTCCCACGTAACACCCTTTTGTCCCCTGGAGATTGCCCTAGTGCTATTGTCCCTGGGAGATACCATATGGGGCTCACTATTGCCAACTCTTACGGTTTTATCCAACACTTGTGATATTAAAAGTTGCTGCTTTTGCTATTACACAGAGAATTTAATTTTTCCTTTACACACACACCCCTACATTAAGCCCTGATCCTGCAAAGACTTACTGGCACAGTTAACTTTCTGTCCATTGATTTCAGTGGGGCAATAAAGTGGGAGTAGATGGATCTGAGGATTGCAGCAGCCAATATGTAAATTCAGGGGGGCTGGATCCAGAATTATGCAAACTGTGCAACTGAACAAGGCTCCATTCTTTGGGATGGTGAAGAGGCATGAATAATGACAACATGAGTGTGCAACGCACTGGTGTAAAATGTGGACCTACTGAACCTCAGACATATATATCTCGAGTTTATGGAGGATCAGTGGTGATTCAGGAGGCTTCCACGTCTCCCTCATCAACACATGGGGCCAGCATCACATACCGGCCTACAAAAAGCCCCTCAAAAAGACAAAAAATATTTCCTTTTTATAGGGAGTGAGTCAGTTTGTCTTGCCAAGCATTCCTGTTAGGAGTCCTACACTTGCAGAGGGCCCCACCTTCCTTTGATCTGTCACTGTGTAAATTAAAAACATGAACTTTTGCAGGATTGGGCCTAAGTTTTTCTCTAGGGTTTTCGAGACATCCCTTATTTTAATGTATTCCTTCTTCCATACATTAAAGTCAATGGCTCAGCTCCTGACTATAACTGATGGAAGAGTGTATTCATGCCTCCTTTAGCAACACACCACACAGTTCCACGGAAGGATACCACCGAGACACTGGTCTCCTTAGTTCTAAACTCAGGCTTCAAACCTAACTGCTACGGAACAGAAACCAGGATCGCAGCCCTTGGCTTGGGAAAAAAATCCTAAGATGCGTGTAACAGATACCCACAAACTACAATTCCCACAATGCATCTGCTGGCGTGCTAGAGCTTTCTCTCGGAGACCAATCGGGAGCTCCCGGGGTAGGAACTGACCAATGAGGGCGAGCGAGGGGCCGGGTCTGATGGCGGTTGGAGTTTGAATTTGGAAGAAGGCGAGCCGGGTGCTGTGGCTGCACCGCGCTGCAGTGTGTGTAGGCTACGTTGTTTTGGCGGGTCGGTGCCTGCCAGGACTCTGCAGAGCCGCGACAGGTGAGTGCGAGCTCTGGAGCGCGGGGAAATCCCAGTCGTGCCCTCCTCCTCCGGCGCCTATGAGACTGGGTCCCCCAGGTGCCTGGCTGTTCCCTGGGGGTGGGGGTCGGTGTGGAGAAGAGACCAAGCGGGGAGTGGCTGTCCAGTAAAGCCTTGGGCGTTACCCCAGAACTACCCCCGTCCCCCTGCAGCCTCGCTAGTCCCAGGGTGGGAACAAGGCTCTATGGTGCTGTCTGTTCTATCCCTGCCGCAGGGTTTGATCAGGGGCCGCTATGTCCCAGGAATGGAACGAGTGGGAGCTGAGTAAAGAGAACGTGCAGCCCCTGAGGAAGGGGCGAGTCATGTCTACCCTGCAGGAAGCATTGGCTCAGCAGGAGACTTCCAGCCACACAGCTATCCAGCAGCAAAAACAGTGAGTAAAATATTCATCAAACCTCGTTAGTTTTTTCTCTTCCTGTTCTGCTGAGTTTGCTTTAGTTTCCTTATTTATAAGCAAGAAAATGAATAATCAGTCAACCTTTTCTAAAGCTGCCGCTTTAGTATACATCATATTAAAACTGTAGGTGAGGGCAGTGTTGCCAACCCCACCATCTCATAATTCAAGAGACAAACTCTTAAAAATCAAGACACTTCAATCATGATTTGCTATTTCCCCACCAAACAAACCAACTTACAGCTCAGCGGCAGCAGCATGGGGGCTTGCAGCACTGGGGGAGAGAGGTTGCTCTGCCCGCTGTACCTCTGTCCCCTTCCTCGCTTCAGTCCTCCCAGATCCCTCCCAACAAAGCTGCTGATCAGGCAAGGTGGTGCAGGATTCAGGGCTCTATTAGGGGCTGAAGCAGAGGATTAGTGACATTTCTGGGGGTGGGCTCACTTGCCACTGCTGCCAACTCCTCCGGGGCCCAGGGAGGGGTGTGGATGCTGGGCTCTCTTCTATGCCGTGCTTCCTGATGTCCGCTTCCCACTAAGCCTCCTGGGCTGAAACGAGAATTTAAAAAACTCTCGCAAGTAGTACGCTGGGACCGAGCTCTCGGTCACAGTGTGAGATCACACTAGATTTCCCGCAAAATTAATAATATATATATTTTTTAAAGGACGGGCATCCTAGGATGCCCTTGGACACTGGCTGACTTACCTCACCCCCAGGCTGCTGACCTCTGGTCTGGTGGCTGCTCTCTGCCTGCCTCTGCATTCTGCAGAGAGCTGAGTTCGCTCTCTGCAGAGTTTATCTTGGACTGACAATATATTATCTGAATGGGGAGGGGAACAGGGAAGCCTCTTTCCACCAGTGTGCAACACTCTAATTGGTCCCTGTTTCCACGGGGACCAATCAGGGGTGCACTGCCTGCTCCCCTCCCTACTCAGATAATTTGTCAGGACCCAGCTCTGCAGAGTGACTGGGGTGCAGAGAGCAAGCTCAGTGCTCTGCAGAATGCAGAGGGAAACATGGAACAGCAAGTAGCCATTGGACCAGAGGCCAACTCCTGACGTCACAAGATAGTGACACTAATCTTGAGATTGTGAGTCAGGCTTAGAAATTGTGTTTCATGATAAATTTCAAGGGCAAAAACCAAAGGGACTTCTTTCCACAGGTTAAGCTGGAGCAGATGAAGTTCTAAGAGCCTTTTCCATGCCTTCCAGCCTTTTTTTAAAAGAAGAACTCTAATAATCCAGATAGTAAACTTCTTCTTTCTAGCTTTCCCTCTGTTTACTCCAAGAGAGTAATCTACCAAGTGAAACCATGGACCAGAAGAAGTGCAGTTCCTGTGGAAGTTAGAAGTGTTTGATTGTGGAAACTGAAACTAAAAGTTTCAAATTTCAGTTTTTGGTATTGGTTTAAATTTGCACAAAATTTTGACCGAATTTTGATCTGTTCTTTTAGTAGCTCTCTTCAGTAGTTTCTCTCCCAGGAAAGTAGAACTTCATTTCAATAGTTTACTATGATGTAGAACAACAAAATACCTCTTCATTTTTGATCTCCTCCTAGTAATTACCTTGGTGTACTACAAGAATTCTGTCAATTGGTTTGATCATTCAAAAAGTGTTCTTGTTCTCTTGTATATTAAACTAATGGAAATACTTAGATTAAAAAATCTATCTAAGTATGTCTGCTTTATCTTCACCAATGGACAGAGTAGGAATTCTAAGAGAAATATTTCCTAGATTATCCTATCTTCATTGGAGACATATCTAATGACGTGAATAAGAGTGAGATTTGATTCTATCTTGCCATCTGCATTTTTCTAAATACTCAGATGTATTTACATGTACTATCTCTTACAGGGAATTTGAATCTGAAATCCGTTTTTACTCTGGAGATGACCCATTGGATGTCTGGAACAGGTAGGCTTTTTATTTTTCAGAAGAGTGGAACTGTGACTTCTGATGTGTTGGAATCCTACGAGACATAAGCAAGAAAATGCCATGCTGCTATTCTGTTAGAAAAACCAATTGCCGTCAGAGAAAAGATGCACACAGAAAAATGATTTTGCTGTAGTAATCCATTGTCTTAAATGTCAGTCGTTGGGTTTTTTTTTGAGCTTTCTGTATGCTACAGAAATTAAGGTCTTCCTGGTTCCATATGTTTCCAGGTATATCAAATGGACAGAGCAAACATTTCCTCAAGGTGGAAAAGAGAGCAACCTTTCAGCATTGTTGGAGAGAGCTGTGAAAACACTGAATGAGCAGCAGAGATACTACCAAGACCCCCGTTACCTCAGCCTCTGGCTCAAATTTGTGAGTGCTTTGTAAACTGCTTGTTTTCTTATGTATTTGTGTTTCAGACACTGATGCCTTGGGCTTCACTTGGACTTCTAAACTGGCTTTCTTGATACTGTGATTAGATACTTGCTATGCTAGCAGCATTGGCATACGTTACTTCATCACACTAGCATATGGGATTCATGCAAGATACTGCACTATCTTAACAGCCCAAAGACATTATCTTCTTTAAATTGAATTCCCAGAAATTTGTCTGAGTTCATTCAAACGGGAAAGCTACGCAGAAGTCATATTTTTCTTTGCTTTCTTGAATTTGAAAAGCCACATTCACATGATCAAAATCTTAGGCTAGAAAAAGATTTAAGGGAAGTCTACCAACTTGAAATTTAGTTGCTCTTTTAAAATATGTGTTTAAAGATTGTTGTTGCCTAACCCTGTTCTTTTGTGGTTTTTACCATTCTCCTATTTCTCCCCTCCCCTTGCTGTGTAAAAGGACCATGCAGAGAGAAATAACACAGTCATTTTGTGGAACTCCCTTCCCCAGGAGGTTCGTTCTGAGCCTGGACAACTTCTGGAGGCAGTGTAAAACTTTTTTTATCTGAAAGAGCATTTTGCAGGCAGGGATAAATAGGGCTTCAGTGAGTTTCTAGGTAAGGTTGTAGGGGAGGGAGGGAGCTTTAGGGGAGGGCTGTGGGTGTTTTTTTTGTTGAATTTTACAGGTTTTTTTAAACTGATTGTGAGCCGCCCTGAGCCTTGTGGGAAGAGCGGCATATAAATTTGAAAAATAAGTAGATAATAAAGTGAAATTGGCGGTACACAAAATAAATAGAAGAGTTCTGACAATAGTCCAATTCTAGTCAGCCTTTCACTTTTGCACATGATATGACAATGTATTAAGTGAAAGGTGATGTCTAAAGACAGTCACATCATGTGAATTTCTCTTGAAGAAGACTGTCGGCTCATTTTCCACTGCAAGCACAGGGCATGTTTGCCAAGATATGCCTTCCTTTGTTTCCTTTGGAAGTGTATCAGAGCAGGAATCTTACTGCCCTCTTAATCAGTCGTCTACTGGTAGAAGACAAAGTTCTTTGGCTCTTATTGAACTTCATATAATTTTTATGATGATGATTGCATGGAAAGCATTGTTGGTTTTAGAGGTAGAAGGAAAGGTTCTGTCACCTTGGTTGAACTAACATGAAAATATTTAAGATTGGTAATTGTGCATGAATGGAATAGTTGACCATAATAAACGTTGACTCCCTACCCCCTGTAAAGTTAAATTCGAAATAGGTGCACTTATGGGGACTGGATGTTCTTAGATTGGTAATGGTGACCTCAAGGTTAAAGCCCTGCACATCCGTCCGCGCCTGATTAAAAACACAGTAAGTGCCATACTGCATCAGACAAATGGTCCATTGTGCCTAGCATGGGAGAAGTACCCAACAAGTCACAATGGGGTGATCCATTCCTTGTTGTTCACTCCCAGCTCCTGATACTAAGAGGTTACGTCTCCCATACCTACTTGGCTAATAGCCGTTAATAGACTTACTGTCCAAGAACTTATCCAGTCCTTATTTAAACCCAGTTATACTACTAGCCTTGACTACATCCTTTGGCAGCAAATTTCACAAGCTAATTGTGCATTGAGTGAAAAAAATGCGCGCTCATTTATTTTAAATCTGCCACCAGTTAGTTTTATGGCAAGTCCCCTAGTTCTAGTACTATTTGAGAGGGTAAATAACCACTCCCTATTAACGTGTTCCACACCACTCTACACCACTCATGATTTTATAAACTTCTATCATATCCCATCTCAATCGTCTCTTCTTCAAGCAAAAGAACTCTAACCTATCAAGCCTCTCTGTATGGAAGCCACAAAATCCTCTTGCAATTCTTCAGTCTGCTTAGGCTTTAACTACCTTGAATAACCTTGTGTCATCTGCAAGTGTGATCACTTCACTCTTTACTTCCTTTTCCAGATGATTAATGAATATATTAAACAACACCAGTCCCAGTACAGATCCCTTGGCACGCCACTATTATCTTCATTGTGAACACTGACCCTTTAGTCCTGCTCCTTGCTTCCTATCCTTTAACAAGTTACCGATTCATGTTAGGACACTGCCTTCTATCCCATAACTATCTTAATTTCCTCGAGTGTCTTGTGAGGGACCTTATCAAATACTTTCTCAAAATCCAGATACCCTGTTGACCGGCTTACCTTTATCCAGGGCCCCGATTCTTCCGCGGAATTTTTTTAAAAATTCCGTGGGTGTCAGGGCCCAATTCTGCGCCTTGGCGCGATTTACCATGCGGGGGGGGGGGCTTGTCTTGTCTCCTCCCCCCCCACTGGTCAAACCTTCAGGGCTTCCCAGCTGCCGGGGTTTCCCCTCCCCAGCTGCCGGGGCTTGCTTGACTCCCCCCCTTCCCCTTCCCAGTTTAGAAAATGAAGTGCCTTACCAGTGACGGTGGCAGCAGCTGCTCCGTCCAGCGTGCTCGTACTTCCTGGCCCCTCCTGATGAGGTCTCTCAGGGCGGCACAGCTGGATGATGTCATCTGGCTTCGTCGCCCTGAGAGACCCCGTCGGGAGGGGC